>APFE030406233.1:51077-165670 GCA_000404065.3 Pinus taeda
ATAGTTCTTGGCAGGGGCTCTACATGCTAGGACGTCATTGTATAGAGAACACAAGGTATCCATCTGTTTAATAACTACATCTAATCTACGGGTTACCTTGGCAACTTTCTCTTATTCCTTTCGCCATCCTTCGAAAGCTTGGCTTTCAGATAGGTTGACGTTCCTTAGCTGCTGCTGTAATTCTTCATATTTTTCTCGGGGGATCGTTTGTTCCCTGAGCTTTTCTGCTTCTTGCTGGGCCTGTTTCAAATGTTGGTGAAGGGTTCTTGTTTTCGGGTCCTTCCATGCATCCGTGGAGGCCGGGAGCTTTATTTGAACTTTCTTATTGCGTGCTTTGAGTTCATAACCCTTATTACTCCTGAAGGTGGTGCCTCCGTCTGAACCATCTTATCATATTTTTCAATTTTAACACGAACTTTAGCCCACTACTGTTCCTTTTCAGATGGAACAACAGTCTGCTCTTCTGCTTCAATTGGAACAGCAGTTTGTTTTCTGTCAGGGTTTTGAGCAGTGGGACGGCTTCTGGTCCTCCGCCTCCTTCCCTTAAGGGATCTTATTGGTGTGGTCAAACATTTTCTTCCTGAATTCCCTTTCACCCTTTGCCTCGCTTTTAGAATCCTAATCTGCTGGTGAAGCCAGACTATTATGTTTACCAATGTCCACTTTTCCCTTTGTAATTCCCTTCTTTCCATCATCTCCTCAGAAAGAACAGCAGGTTGTTCGCTGTGGGTTGTACTGTGGCTAGCTTCCCGATTTTGTCCCTGAGGTGGTTGTTCCGGGGTAAGAACCTTGCTTGGCTCCGTTATTTCTTGGGTTGATTCCTCTTCTGCCCTTATTTCCTCCAGACTTTCCTCTGGTGCCTTCTGACTAGGAACGGGTTGTTCCTGCTCAGCATTTTCTGATATCTTCTCACTATGAATGGACAAATGTTCTACTTCCGCCTTTTCTGCATGCAATTCCTCGGGTGCGTCTTTCTCCTGGGTTTTCTCTACAGCCTGGAGGTTAGATGGACTCAGGGATTGGCCATATTCGCCCCAGATTGGCCAAAATGTTGGCCAATTCATCTTCCCATAACGGGTCTTGTAATGGGCTTCCTGAAGGAACTGCTCAACTTATTTCTTCTTGTCTCCTTCCTCTTCAGTCTGCTCATCCTGTTCTTCTTCTCTCCCTACAGATTGCTCTGCCTCCTCTTCTTCTTCTTCTGTTTCTGCCTCTGCAGACTGCTCTTCTCCCTCAACGTCTTCTTCTTCCGTTTCTGTTTCTGCAGACTGTTCTTCTCCCTCGACGTCTTCTTCTTCCGTTTCTGTTTCTGCAAATTGCTCTGTTTCCTCGTTGTTTTCTTCCTTTGTCTATGTCTCTGCAGTCTGCTCTACTTCCTCGTTGCTTTCTTCCTCTATTTCTGTCTCTGCAGACTGCTCATCTTCGATTTCTATTGCTTTGCTCGTGCCTTCCTGGGGCTTCTCCATCCCTCCTTGTAGCCCTACGAGCCTTGCCGACTTCCTACATTTTTCTGGTTGTTCGGGTGTACTAGCGTCATGTTTCCGCTTTTCGGGTCGTTTTTCAGGTTGTTTTTCAGATTGCACTTCTGTGCAAGTGTCTTGCTTTTGTTTCTCTGAACGTTGGGGTGTGCTATCAACTTGTTTTCATTTTTTCGGGCGTCCAGATGTGGCTATCCCTTTATTGATAATGGAAATTAGTTCTTCCCAGCTGCTCTGCTGCTGGGTGAGACTATAATTCACTATTAAGCGAATTAATCCGTGGTGGCTAACAACTGATTCTACATGCTGTGCCCTTTTCATACTTCGTGCAACATCATGCAATAGTGAATTCAATAATGCAGGTAAATTCACAGAACATTTTTATTTTAAGACAACTAGGAGTTTAAGATGTCGTGGTCTTACCACGTCCTTTCTGCCTTCACAAGTGATGTAGCTCTGGATGATTTTTGCCAATTTCACCCATGGCTCTCCTAGCATTGCTGGTAGCACCCCCTTTCCTCGGATTGTCAAATTCTGGCCCTTGTCCTGAAAGATTTCCAAAACCTTCTGCAGCCTTTCCTTCTTTATTGTCCATACTGGTCCCGTGGCCGGTAGTCCCGTGACTCTTGCTATTATGTCGTCGGTGACTGCTATTCGCCTTCCTCTTACTGTGGAGTATTCTTCCTGTAAGTTCTGTAAAAATTCCCTTGCTACTGTTTCATTAGACTCCTTCAGGAGGTTGAGATAGGTCAACCATCCTGTTCTCTTTAGGATTCTTTGGGCTGCAGCTGAAACAGTTAATGTTTGTGGTTCTCGGCGGACTGACCTTCCTCTCATAGTTTCACTGCAAATTCTCAAAGGAACAGCAGTTGTTTGTTGAAACGCAGAGAAGCTGGTGGCATATTCCTCGTTCAAATTAAAATGCAATGGCATATGCAATGGAAATAGCTTCGAACAACAACTCATGCAGAAGAAAACAAAAATAGCAAAAGATCATACCGTTGAGCCGTGTTGTGCTCGAGTACGGAATTTTCTCAAATAACGGACTGACACGTGCTCTGGGGAATGATGAGGTTACCTCCCCCCCGCAATGTGATAGGCTGTCCCAGCCGTCAAATAAAGGAGCAGCGTCTGTTCTGCCGTGAGGTCTTTATGGAACAGCTTATGGAAATATTCCATGTTGGCAAAAGTAGCCTATTACTGAAATCGAGGTAGAAAGTTAGATCGCTTTTAATACGTAAGGGGCTGCGGTGATTTGATGGAAGTTCGGGGATAAGACATTTGCCATAAATAGCGAGTCTCATACAGTCACTGTCACTAGCTCCGTAATGATTGGCGATAATATATAGTCATGCGCTATATGGTTGGGTAATTATATAATTAATTATCACGTCATAAGAAACAAGAGGATATAATCTCCTTACCTATTGGTGTAAAAGTACGACTTCAATACCATTAACAGTGCTCTGCTGACGACAGGTGTCCATAACCTTGGCAGAGTTGTTTATTTCACCCCTGGAACCATAGTCCTTTGTGTATGCCAGGAAGTGTTATATAATGTCAAACTGTAGGCCACTATGCTAGCTTGGTGACCAGTTAGTCATAATGCCATTCACGAGGGAGGAGCAAATAGTGGGCAGGCCGGCTCGTGGTGAGACCTCCTGTTCCAAGGGTTATTTATTTTGATATACCTTTTGGACCGTTTCCTAGGTGTGGTGGCCCTAGTGGGAATGCCACTTCGCTTCCATCCTGATGATCATGGTAGGCTAGCTCGTGATGAGACTTCCTATCCTGCAATTTGACAATTTTTAGAAACCATGTTTTGCTTCCTTATTTTTTCTTCTTGTTTTAAATAGAGAGCCTTTCTTGTTTATACACAAAGGGTGGTTCAACACTCCTTAAGAGTAGGAATGGTGGAAGAAGTCTTAATATCCCAATAGAAAGGTATAGACCCTTTGATCTTATTGCTAAATGATAATCAAAGTAGGTTAAAAAAAGAACCATCATGATACAGATAACCAATCAGAGCGGAGTTAGTAGAACAATGGCAACAAAAGATGATAAATAAGCATATCTTTCCATGTGTCCTTTCGCCAATTCAGGGAAATTTCTTATAAAGATAGCGATTTATGATTTACTGATTTCCGTATGCTGTGTTTTTGTTTCCATCACATAAGTGCATAGTTGTATTCCAAAAGACTCGAAAGAACATTAGCAATAAGCATCCTTAAGAAGGAACAAGTTGTTTCAAAATCATATGAGTAGTGCTCCTTTCAAGGAAGGGCACAACAACAGTTCACAGATGTTGTTCGTTTGGAGGAAGGAACAGTAGAAATCAACGGTGCTATTTCTTGAAAAGGAACAACAAAATCAAACAAGTGTCGTTCTTTCGAAAAGAGACCGGCATAAATCAAAAAGCGTTGTTTCTTCTGGAAACAGCAAAAACACACAAGTGTTGTTCCTTTTGAAAAGGAACAACAAAAATTGCAAGTGTTGTTCCTTTTGGAAAAGGAACAGCAAAAATCGCAAGTGCTGTTCCTTTTGGAAAAGGAACAACAAAAATAAAAAATGTTGTTCCTTTTGGAAAAGGAACAGCAAAAATCAAAAGTGCTATCCCTTTTGGAAAAGGAACAGCAAAAATAAAAAATGTTGTTCCTTTTGGAAAAAGAACAGCGAAAATCAAAAGTGTTATTCCTCTTGAAAAAAAGGAATAACAAAAATCAAAAGTGTCGTCCCTTTTGGAAAAGGCACAACAAAAATAAAAAATGCTATTCCTTTTGGAAAAGGAACAACAAAAATCAAAAGTGCTATTCCTCTTGAAAAAAAGGAACAACAGAAATAACAAAACATGTTGCAAAGATATGTACAAAATAATTCAAGAAGTTATATACAAATTGTAAGGAAAAGTAAATTTCTTAGTGAGTTACAGGTGGGGAAGACTTGTCTTCCTCCCCTAAGATCTCCATATCTGAATCTTGGCGTAGTTGTTGGTAAAAGGACTCCCGAGTAAGTGGTTTGCGTTAAAGACGGACTCGATGGCCGTTTGCCTTGAAGGTATATCCAGAACCATCAATAGTAATCAGGGTAAGGGTCCCATTTTCATGCACTTTCTGAATTTCATATGGTCCCAACCAACGAGTCTGGAGTTTCCTGGGGAAGTCCTGAAATCTAGAGTCATATAAAAGAGCCCAGTCTCCTTCATGGAAGACTCTGATTTTAATGAGAGCATCATGCCATTTAGCTCTCTGTTGTTGTATCAGGGCAGTTTGTTGAAGTGCAGAGATCCTAATTTCATCCAGCTCATTAATTTGTTGTAGTCGATTAGTCTGTGCCTCAGTTAAGTCTAAACCAACTTCTTGTGTTGTTCGTAATGTCTGGACTTCAAATTCTATAGGAAAGATAGGTTGTTTTCCGAACATTAGCTGGTAAGGTGAGTGACCAGTGGTGCTTCTCCATGTTGTTCTATAAGCCCACAGTGCTTCAGATACTCTGGCAGCCCAATCGCGTCTATGTGATGCAACTGTTTTTGTTAGAATTGTTTCTATTATCTTGTTGCTTCTTTCTACTTGCCCATTTGCCTGTGGGTGGTATGGGGTGGTAATTGTATGTTGAACATGATAATTGTTGCGTGTTTCCGCTATTTTGTTCCCGGCAAACTATGGCCCTCCATCTGTAATTATCTCTCTAGGGAGACCATAGCGCACAAATAGATGGAGCAGGAACTGTATAACAAATTCTTCTGTAGCTCTGGGAAAGGCCTCTGCTTCAACCCACTTGGTGACGTATTTTGTTGCCACCAAAATGTATGTTTTTTGGTTTGATGGTGGGTTGATTGGTCCCACGAAATCAAGAGCCCAACGCTCAAATGGTTCGATGACTAACTGTGGTTTCAAAGGCATCTCATCCGAGTGACTAGGGCGTCCCACTCTCTGGCAACTGTCACATGCTTGGACAAATTTCTTTGCATCTTTAAAAATTGCGGGCCAATAATACCGTATGTGTAATACTTTATGTGCAGTCCTGCGATTAGCGAAATTTCCACCACATGGTTGGTCATGGCATGCTTTCAATATATCAAAAATTTCATCTTGTCTAACGCATCTCCTGATTTGCATGTCTTCCCCTGTGTGAAACAAATAGCCCCCAATCCAGGAAAATCTGGTACTTCGCTGGACAATCTGTTTTCGCTCATTAGGGGTTAGATGCTTTGGTAACTTACCTACTGCTAGGTAATTGGAGACATCAGCATACCAGGGTGTTTGAACAACAAAAACAAAGAGATGCTCATCTAGAAACTGATCTTCAACTACTGCTGCATCGACTGGTTTTGGCATTATTGAGAGGAAATCAGCTGCCGAGTTCTCTTTCCCGAGTCGATCCTTGATTGTAATATCAAATTCCTGCAATAAAATCAGCCATCTAGTTATTCTTCCATTTGTGACAGGCTTATTTGCTAAATATTTTATAGCAGAATGATCTGTGTACAAGATAACAGGATATCTAGTGATTTAATGTCTGAATTTATTGATAGCATGTATAACAGCTAGAAATTCTTTTTCAGCGACAATATAATTTAATTCAGCAGGGGATATATTTTTGCTAATGTAATAAATTTCATATGGTTTTCTATCCTCCTCCTGTCCAAGGACCGCTCCAATGGCTGTATCTGAGGCATCAGATGATACCTGGAATGGCAAATCCTAATTTGGTCCCCGAAGGACTGGGGCTATAGATACGAGCTTTTTCAGATCGTTGAAAGCACGTTCAGATTTTTCTATCCAAAGGAAATCAATATTACCAGTTAGTGCATACAATGGTGCAGCAATACATGAATAATGTTCTATAAATCTTCTGTAATAACCAGAGAATCCAAGAAAGCTACGTACCTCTGTTTGAGTGGTAGGAGTAGGAATAAGCAAAAGTATTTGGATTTTGGCTGGGTCTACCTGAATGCCAGCTGCTGAAATATAGTGTCCTAAAATAATTCCTTCCGTCATTATCATGTAGCATTTTTCATGGCTTAAACAAAGCCTGGTAGCTATGCAACGTTGTAGGACTTTTTCTAGTGTCTCCAATGCTGGATCAAACTCATCTCCATATGGAGTAAAGTCATCCATATATACTTCTAGTCCTTCATTTATTAGATCTGCAAAAATGCTAAGGATAACCCTTTGGAATGTGGAAGGGGCATTACATAAGCCAAAAGGTAAAACTCGGTAGGCGAATGTTCCCCAAGGACAAGTAAAAGTAGTTTTGTCCTGATCTTCAGGGGCAATCTGTATTTGGTTATACCCACTGAAGCCATCGAGAAAAGAAAAGAATTTTTTCCCTGCCAAAGTGTCCAATACTTGATCGACGAATGGGAGAGGAAAGTGATCTTTTTGCGTTGCCTTATTTAGCTCCCTGTAGTCCACACAGATTCTCCACTTCCCATTCTTTTTCGGCACCACCACAAGTGGGGAGACACATTTACTATCAGAGATAAGGTAGATGAAGTTAACATCTAAAAGTTTTTGAAGCTCATCTTTTACTACTTCTTTTAGATGAGGATATAGTCTTCTCTAAGGCTGCCTAACAGTTCTTGCATCATTTTCTATGTAGATGTGGTGTGTACATAATTGAGGGTCAATTCCTTTCATGTCAGGGTAATCCCATGCAAATGCTTCTTTATATTTCCTTAAGATATGGATGAGCTTTGTTTCTTGTTTGGGTGTAAGGTCAGCATTAATGTTTAAGGTCTTTCCAGGTTCAATTTCCACAATTTTACTATGTGCAACTGAAGTGACAGGGATTGTGTGATCATGTGTATCTTCTTTCAGAGGTTCCTCTTCTACTTCGTTATCAAATGCTGCTTTTATCATATGACACTAGATACGAGATGTGAGTTCGGTTTGACTAATGAAATTACTGATGGCATCGTCTTCTGTTTGGTCTTTGAACTCAAGTGCTTCTTGTATAGTTAATGGAGATTTAATGCTGTCAGTAAGATATGATACAGGGTGCCTATTAGTTCTAACTATTGTGATGCTTGGCTGCGCTGGGGGATATAGTACTAAATTATTGATATCCACCCCCTTGGTTATGATCATGTTCCCTTGCCGACAGCTGATATAGGCATTAGCGGTAGTGAGCCAAGGTCTTCCTAAGATCAATGGATGTCCATCAAGTTGGGTTTTAGGATTTATTATCAGAAAATCAGTTGGGTATTCCCAGGAGTCAACTGGGACCATGACATCATGTAGTATGCCTTCTGGCCTAATCACAGACCGATCAACCAATTCCAGTAGAGTGGAGGTGGGTTCTATAGATGTAATGCCTAGCTTTTGGCAAGTAGCGGCTGTCAATATATTGATTGCAGCTCCAAGATCAACTAAGGCATTGGTTAGGGTTTGACCATAAATTTGAATAGTTACTATTGGGTTTCCTGGGTCTTCATACTTAATAGGTGTTTCCTTTCCTGATAATAAGTCAGATAAAGTACCGACTACTTGAACTCTTGGATTATCTATTATATTCCTCCTCGGTCTTTTTATGCACAATTCTTTAATAGTTTTTTAGTATATTGGGATGTCTTGAATGGCCTAAAGGAATGGAATTTTTATGTACAAATTTTGTAATTCTCCCAGAATTTCAAAATTAGGTTGTTGTATAGGTCGAGGTATGACTAAAAATTCTGGGAATGGGGGAGAGGATGTGGTTGCTTGATTATGAGTTTGTTGTCTATTCACATCCTTCTCTTGTGACAGATGTTCTCTAGGTAACTAATCTTCAATCTGAACTGTTTTATTTCCCTCTGTTTGGATAATACGCCCAGATCTTAGTTGAAGATCATTGCACTCCCTTAGATTGGGTCTTTATTCTGGTGTTTCTAAAATTTGGAGAGCTTGGACCGGTCTGTTATTTGGATTGGGATTGGGTTGGGCTGGGAGTTGGGGTCTCGGGTTAGATTGGGGGTTTTGCTATAAAGCTGGCAGTGTCGATTGAGGCAAAGGAATATTTCCTACTGGCTACTGTGTTGGTCTCTGCCAGTTAGTCTGCCAGACTGAACCTTGTGAAGTGGGGGGATTCCATTGCGGTGGGTATGGGTTTTTTTGCCAGTATGGTGGGGGATAAGGAGGATTCGACCAACCAGATTGGCTTGTTTGATTTAGCCACGGGTTTGCAAAAGGATATGACTGTGATGACCAGTTTGGAAATGGGGGCTGAAACTGAGTTTACCATGTATTATATTGTTGAGTATTGTACTGCGGATACTGAAAAGAAGAAGCTGGGTATGAAAACATACCAGTTTGTCGCGGCTGCCATTGACGACGCTGGTTGAGTAAATATACTGCCTCTGGTTCTTCTTCTGCTTCCTTATATATCGCTTTCAGTCCAGGTAATGAGGGACAACTTTCTGTAGAGTAATCCCTTGTACAGATGGCGTATGTCTGGAATGTATCTAGTGGACACTCCTTATGGCTATGCTTCTTCCTGCACTTGGGGCAGAAGATTGCCAAATTCTGTTCTGCCTCCATTTGTTTCTGCTTGGCCTGCAAAACGTCCAATTGTGTAGTCAGTGTTCCTAGTATATCAGTTTTAAAATTTTCAAATAAATTTCCAATTTCCACACGCGTTACTCCTTCTGATGGGATTTTGTTTTCTCTTGGAAACCGATCATGTTCTGCTGGTTTGATTCGTGTACTACTTCTCGAACTCTTGATGCATAAATCAATTATGTCAGCAAAACTTTCTTGATAAATATCCCCTTTCCCCATAATGTTTAATGTTTCAATCCATTGTTCTTTCATGCCCCTTATTAATGATGTTTTCAATACGTTATCAAGCAAAGGCAGCAATGCATAGGGAGATCTTTGTAGATTGTACTAGAAACATTCCACATATTCTTCTAATGTTTCGTTTGGTCTAGCTATCATCTGAAATATTTCATCTTTTAGTTCTCTAGACCTGTAGTAGTCTTGATATTTTTTCAAAAAGGATTCTTTCATTTGTTCCAAGTTATTTATAACCCCACCACCTAATCCCATAAACCATCTTAAAGCAGCCCCTTCTAGAGTAGAGGGGAACAATTTTAGTTTCTGGGGGTTAGTGGTCTAATCATATCCCCTGCACAGTACATCAAATTCAAATACATCCGGGTCCTCTGATGTATGTCCGTGAAATGTAGGGATATGTTGAAGGGGAATTACTTTCATAGGGGCGTTTGTTGCGGAATCCACTATGGGGTATTGTAATGTAGAGGTTTGGGTGTTTGGTGGATTTTGAGCCATTGGGTCAAATATATGCCAATAACCTTCCTGAATATCTAAGAGGGTATTCCTAGGTTGAGGAGGAATGTCTTTAACAGGAACAGTTTTAATAGCACTTCCTCTATTTGGGATTTCTATCTGAGGGGATTGGGTCCCTTCAATAATAATTTTTACCGCACTCCATTTGTATGGGATATTCAATGGCTGAGTTATCCTAAGAGGAGATCTCGGCTCCCCAGTCTCCCCTGTTTCCCCTTCTCCTTCAAAAATATTACTGCAATTCCCTTCTTGTAGTCGTTCTGGAATAGAATTTTCAATTTCTTGAAATTCCTATTCTTCAGTTTGACTATGCACCTCAGCAAAGGCTACAGATGGTGAACTTGTGGCCTGAAGGGAACTAGTAGGCTATTTGGAAATAACTTTCCTGGGTCCTACTGAATGCTGAGATTCGACTTTCTTATAGATTTCGTCTATGAAGGTTGATCGACCAAGGGTCACCGGCCCCTTAGCTTTTTCTGGCTTTGGTAAAGGTTTGGAATTTTTCTTTGGCTTTTTCTGCTTAGTCATGCACTCAATTTAACTACTAAATCCTTCTTAAGCATATAGCAACAAATCTGTAGGGAAGCGGGCAAAGGAGCAGGGCTTTTACATGCTCCGTACGTAGGTTCTTACCTTCCGTTTTCAAAACCCAATTCTTCCCTAGCAGGTTCGTGCACTACCCTGAAAAAAACAAATGGCTACACTCTTTCCCCGGCAACGGCGCCAAAATGTACAGCTATAAAAAGGGTCTCTTTCACCTCTAGCTACCTCACATTAATATGTCAATCCGGGAACATCTTGCTATTTCAAAGAGTGTCTCAGTCTGAGGCTTAGCACTTGTTAGAGTAATGCTCGTATTACAACTGTTTAAAAACTACAAAAGTAAATAGATGCGTGTCTACAACTTAACTACTTCGAAAGGCTAAATCACACCAAGCAATGCATCAGTCAAAGGTTCGGTAGCAATAACCCATTCTTTTCGTAACTCATGAGAACAGATCCGAGGTTTGGGAGCCAGGTAGCAGATGCTGGCGCTCACTACAGCCTAAGATCGTCCTTAATGAATAGAAATGAAATGGCAAGTAAAGGAAATAGCAATGAAATAGAACAACACATCAGCAAAGGGTTCGGTAGCAATAACCCATCCCTTTCATAACTGATTGGAGCAGATCAGAGCTCTGGGAGCCAGGTAGCAATTGCTGATGCTCACTACAGCCTGAGACCGTCCTTGAGAAATGGCAAGTAAATAAAACAAGAGATCAACAATCTTGAAATGGAACAACAACTAAAATGGAACAACAATTCAGAAATGGAACAACAACTAAAATGGAACAGCAATTTAGAAATGGAACAACAACTAAAATGGAACAACAGTTGAAATAAGCAGTAACCAAGTTCGTCAAGCTATAACTTTATTTAGTCACTCCAATCAAAACTTCAATCCTTCGCTCTTAAAAGATGTACACATACTATGGAACAGCACTAGCGATGAAATAAAATTAAAACCATATAAACACAACGTGCTTAATCTGATTCTGTTATTGCTCTAAATAAAAGCATATGATTGCATCTCAAGATGAAAACAGTAACATTCAAGGATTCAATAATCATGTGAAATTAGACTTTTCAAGATAACTGCTGTAATGCTAAAGTAGAATCGCATAAAACTTTGTAATGGAACGACAGTATCCTGTAGAGATTAATCAAAACTTAAAGGATTGGTAACATGATACAGCGTCAATATAAGACTTTTGTTTGCAGGAACATTAAATGAGTTAAACATAACAGAGCATATAATATAAACGTTCTTAAAACACAATAGATTATGAGATCACGTCTATAAACAAACTACACATAAATCACGTGTAATGGTACAAGAGCAAGTGTCCTCCAGGGTCGGGCCCTTAGCCTCCAGGGGTACACCGCTTAAGATTGATTGAGGCTCAAAGATAAAAGAGTAACCAAGTCTGTATTAACGCATGAAGTAGAATTACAGTAACTCAAGTCTTCAACAGAACATAGAGATCATAGTCTTGATCTTTCTTAAAAGAAATTACATAAAAGTCCCCTATCTAGCCAACAACGCTATTCCTTATATAAAGATGATGACGGAGATGTCTAGATGCCGAAATAGATAAAATAACGATCGCTCAGGATCTAAGATCTTGAGGGATTCGCAGAATCGTTAATCCTGAGTCACTTCTTCCCTTTTCTGCTCCGAGCTGGTATCTCTACTTCCTTTCCTGGGTTGGTCTGTTTTGATCTGGTTTGCACGCGGTCCCCCGTCAAAGGGACAACAGTTAGTTCATCTTTGTCTTTTCCTTTGGGATGGCCACTTTTCATTTTTCCTCCCTCCTGCACATAGGAATGACAATTATCAGCGTTCTCCATTAATCTCACGTGTGTCGTTATAAATCCTTATTATTGTCTAAGTTTGTAATGCAAAAGGCTTATAAGTTCTAATGAAAAGATGCTGAAATAACCATCGAAACATACCTTCTCGATACTCCACAGTGGGATATAGCTTTGGCTGACTTGAAAAAGCGATTATACACTTATCTGACTCAACGATGCACTTCCAAGTCTAGTGCTACTACGATATCCCAACGTAACTATAGATTGTAAATTAAACACTGAAGCAAATAAATAATAATTGTACATCTTATGCTCAAATTATGTTGATCCAACATATTTGAAATGTTGGTCAAGAAGGGTAACCCAAATCTTTGAAGTAAGTCTTCCAAATTAATGAAACTTTAGGCAAGAAGCATAGTAGAGAAGCCTATATGTTTAAACTCAATGAGAGACTATCCCATGAATAGACATTCATAAGAGAGGTAACATAGATACAAACCATAAGAAAAGAAAACAACTTGAGAGAAAATGGCAAAGAGTTATCATTTCTAGCACTATGTATGCAATTGAAATGATAAGAGGACAACATTTTAAACATCAACCATCACCGAAAAGTTTAGCAATAAACACAGTAAGGAGATGACATTATTAGAGCAGTTAAACAAATAGTCACACATAGAGGAAAACCCCATATAACTTATTAACGATTACATAAGTTAAAAACCCTGAACAGAATTGTCCATGTCTATAACAGTTCAACGAAAAGGAAACAACAATGAGTGGTTGTATTTCCATTTAACATTTAAGAAAAATACAATATTAAGTGACACTCTTGGGGCCAGCAAAAAACTTTGTGGTGAAACCCAACCCCCCAAAAGGGGGAAAAACAAAAAAACAATACAATAATTAGATCTACTCTATTCCATCTTTTGGGATATAGCCAGAAAGCAAATAAAAAACACCTTGAAGGGTGGAAACAAACTGGACAGATCTAGAGAAGGATTCAAAGGCAAAGATGCATGTACTATGTATGACCAATAGGAGTCGATCATTCAAGAATCCAAGACCAACCTGAAAAAGAGTCGAATCTTAGACAAGTCAGGTGAACAAACGAAAAGTCATCATGCTCATAAGAATTGGCGCTGGAGATTACATGTGAGGGCATGAGAAATAATAGAGTGATGAGTTAGCCAAAGATAAAAACTGGAAACTAATTTAGAGAAAGTTAACATGTAGCTATCATGGAAAAATACCATATCTAAGGATAACCAAACCAGGTCTCCATATCTTTTCTGGAAACAAAATTACGCTACATGTGAGTCGAAGGGATTGGGACAATGAGCTGACAAACGAGGTAGGGAAATGATTTAGAACAGAGTAACCAGCTAGAAATGGTTGCAAATTGGGGATGAACATAGAATATTGAAGAGAAAGTCACCAAGGTCTCTCAAATGAGGAGAGTGAGCATCATTTTTTCCTATTCAACTGGCCCTCTAGCACAACCTCATTTAATACCTACAAATAGACAACAATTGCTTAGGTATCACATAGGAAGGACCAGGTCTTAATAAAAAAAAGAAAAAGAAAAAAGAAAAAAAATATACTCGACATATTGTTACTTGTGCAATTGCAGACCCTCAAACCCTTGTGAAATGGATTAAGGGTTCCATCGAAAGAGAAAAATAAAACCCCTCACAAAAACAAGCTTTTGAGTGCTTGAGGGAGGCCATGATGTCGCTCCATAACCAAAGCCATTTATGTTGCTATGTATTGAAAGAGGGCAGAGTAATTCATGTACACACTAAGCTTGAGAAAGAACTAAGTATCACCGACAAGAGCAGGATCAAAACTATGGCATGTTTTGTTAGGGTTTGAGAGGCTGCAGCTCTTACTATCAATCTTCTAATGATACATCTCAACCCTTGAAGTCACATCATGGATTTAACAATGAAGTCGATGATAGTACCACAGGGGAGGACGAGACCACATGGCCCGCATGGTGTGGTAGAACTTGAATGGAAAAAGGTACGGTGGTACTCTGGTGGCTCTAACATAGGACACATTGGAGCACATAGGTTAGAGAAGGTAAGGTGAGGACCAAGGTAAAGAACCCACACTATATATGTGCCAAAGGATCTATGGAGAACAACATTGGATATGGGGAAAATTGCAGTATTCCCTGAGGTCAACATTAGAAAACCAACGCCATAACCATATGTATGAATTCAACTCCATAAATTATTCATAGTTAACCTTCTATATAGTTAAATGTAAGTATTTAATGTGATTTGTAGTCCAAACCACTTATGAGATCTTGCGAACCAAACAAATGATAGTAGAATAGAACAAAATTGGGGTTGTGATGTCTGATAGCCTTTAGAAGAGAAGAGTAGGTTAACTATGCTAAAGGATATGGAATAGTGTTGTGCATTAGAAGAGTTGGTGGTCTGGTTAAAGTGTATGGGATAATCATTCAAATCTAGAAACGATCACCTCAAGCATCGGTGGAATTTCTTCTTCTATTGCCCTTGGAGTTTCATTCGTCCACCTCCAAACTTAGATATTCTACTAAAACAACAAAATTGCTAAATTTACCCAAAAATTAGCAAAACTTCACTTACCCCGAAACCAAAAGGAAAAAAAAATGCTACTCATAAACTCCTCGCATCTGTCTTTCTCCCAACCTTTATCACGCTAATTCTCCATTGTCACTCCTCTTTCTTCAATCCGAAGGTTGGCACTTTCCCTGCTCGCAAACTAGCCGGGTGATCATCCACCATTGATCAAGCCTGCTTGATCCAATGATTAATGCTTAATGTCACATGGAATTCTTGCCAATATTTATCAAGCCGAGATCATGGGAGAAAAGAAGTTTCTCCATGCTACATGTGGGCTGCGAAATGGAATCGCGTGACTATCCCAAAATATTGCTTACCTCCTTGAGCCCACGTGAAAATAGCTTTCGCCTATGAAGATTGATTTACTTCTCTATTTAACTTCAGCACTTGTTTACACATGACTACCATAGATCTAGCGGTTCTGTCGATGGGGTGATTCTAGGCTTCTTCGGGCTCCCTCGCGAATTTATCAGACTTTTCTCCTTCCACTATGATTTTAGCACTTCCGCCATGTTTAGCTCTTCTCTAAGGAATTCAGAGCTTAGCTAACTAAAGGTTTGTGGTTTGAAACACATTCGATTTAACTTAATACACATTGAATGAGGAATTAAACGTGATAACACCGGATCATACAAAACTCTAATTTTACAGGCCAAACTGGAATTCAACAATACACAGAGATATTTCAAAGGAATTCAACCTCCAAGATTTAACCTTTCATGCATATAATACACAAAGATACAAAGATATTTCAATTCTTTTACAGTATAATTCTCCATAGCCAAATCCAGGCAAATCCTCTTACAATAGTTCAAAACTTACATAAATACCTTACATTCAACAATCTAATCCTCAATCCATGGATCAAATCTATCTAATCCTAGATAAATACCTAAACTACATGATATTGTCCCCGAGAATTTCAACTAAATATGAACTACTTGGAGTAATTAAAAAATAATTCAAATATCTATATTATAGCTAAAATCCTAGCTAGAAAACTTTGTAAATTGATAGCTAAAGGATCCCACTCCTTTGCTTGTAAACTTTTTTTGGATTTTTGGAATAAAATGAAGCCTTTTTCCTTCAAGCCTCATGCTCCTACATCAGACTCTTGAGGTCAAAATTCTTCATGGGCTCCTATCTATGAGCTCTTCTATAAAGTTGCCCAACTTTTGTAGCATGGTATATGTCACCCAGGTAGCATCAACAATTGGTTGATCTTTCTAGTTGACCAAGTACTGAAAATACTCTTGTCCCTTTATATTCTTAAACAATCTTTTATCCAATATCTTCTACGGCTGCAATACCTTTGTTGTAGGTAACTATTTTACCCAATCCACCTCTTGTTCCTCCTTGTCTTCTGTTGTGTCATCTGCTTGTCCCTTTTCATACCTGTACAAATTAGAAACATTGAAAATTGGAGATATTCCAATACCAGGGGGTAACTCAATTTCATTTGCATTTGCAAAAAATTCCTTAAGAATCTGCATGGTCGAATTTTCTTAAATTTTAACCTGTTATACTCCGTTTTTGTAAATCTTTCCTTCCTTAGGTGTGCCAAAACCAAATCTCCAACTTCAAAGTTAACTTCTCTCTTCTTCAAGTTTGTTCTGTTCTTGTACTTTGTGTTGTTGTCCTCTAACTGTTGTTTTACCTGTTCATGTACTGCTTGAATCTCTGAAACTAAATCTTCTCCTTGAGCACTCCTCATTTCAGCTTTACCCAAATCTCTTAATTCAGACACTCCTCTTGGGTGCATTCCATAAACTATATGGAATAGACTTTTCCCTGTACTCCTGTTAGGAGAATCGTGCCAACACTTGATCCCACTGTTTTGGATGTTCACCTGCAAGAGTTCTCAGAATATTACTTGAGCTTCTGTGTACAACTTCAGTCTGCCCATCAATTTGAGGATGATAAGAAGAACTGAAACTTAATTTAGTATCAAGTTTCTTCTACAAGGTCCTCCATAAATGAACAATCTGGTATCTCTGTGTGAAACAATGCTCTTAGGTAACCCATGTAACCTTACAATTTCTTTAAAAAAAAAGATCAATATGAGTAGCATCACTGGTTTTTGAAAATAGCATCACTGTGCCATTTTTTAAAATCTGTCAATTACTACATAAATTGAATCATGTCCCATTTGAGTTTTTGGTAAACCACAAACAAAGTCCACACTTACCATATCCCAAGGTCTATCTAGAATATGTAATGGAACATACAAACCTATGTTTTAGCTCCTTCCCTTTGCATACTCACAGACTTTACAGTTCTTCACATACTTTTCTACTTCAATTCTCATCTTCAGCCAAAAATAAAACTAGTTCAACTGCTGATAAGTCTAGTTTACACCAAAATGTCCTCCAACTCCATTGTTTTCTACTTGATCAAATTTTCTCTCATAGAACAATTTGGTGTGCACACCTAATTTCTTTTAAACAACATTCCTTCTTGCAAGAAATAATCTAGCCACTTACTTTTGTCTAACAAAACAGGATTCTTACAAGCTCCAAACACCTCTTTAAAATCTAAATCTTTCTCATATAATTCCTTAAGAAAATCAAAACCCAACACTTGAATTTGAGTTTCTTTAAAAATTCTTTTTCTACTTAAGGCATCTGCTACTTTGTTTGGTTGAAGTTATATGTTTTAATACAAAATTAAAACTTTGAAGATATTCTACCCATTTTGCATGCTTCTGGTTAAGCTTTGGTTGTTTCATAATGTGCTGCTATGCATTTTTATATCAATAAAGTATGAACTCCTTAGACATTAAGTAATGTCTCCACGTTTTCAAAGACTACACCACTGCATAAAACTCCTTTTCATAAGAAGAATATTTCTTCTTTGACTCATTCAGTTTTTCACTGAAATAAGCTACAGGTCTATCCTCCTGACTTGAAATAGCTCCAATGTCTTCTCCACTAGCATCACACTTCACTTGAAAAGGCTTATTAAGATCAAGCAAAATCAAAATAGGTTTCTCAGTAATCTTCCTCTTCAACTGCTGGAAGTTCCTTTCTACTTTAGTAGTCCATTTAAATGGTTGTCTGTCCTTCTTTATAGTTTCAACAATAGAAGAATTGATATTACTAAAATTCCTTATGAATTTCCTATAAAAACTATCAAGACCATGAAAAATTCTTACCTCAAAGACACTTTTTGGTGAAGGCCACTCTAGGATTGCCTTGATCTTCTTTGGATCCATCTTTAACCCATAAGTAGAAACAACAAAACCCAAATATACCAACTCTTCCTTCATGAATGTACATTTCTTTAAATTTAATAGTAACTTCTCTTGTTGTAGCCTCTGTAAGACATAATTCATATGTGTCACATATTCCTAGTTTGATCTGTTGTAAACTAATATATCATCAAGATATACTATTATGAATTTACCAATAAATTATTTCATAACTTCATTCATAAGCCTCATAAATGTACTAGGAGCATTTGATAAGCCAAAAGGCATTACCATTCATTCATACAATCCTTCATTTGTTTTAAAAGTAGTTTTCCATGCATCTCCCCCTCTAATTCTTATTTGATGATAACTGCTTTTTAAATCCAACTTTGTAAAATACTTTGCTCCACTCAAACAATCCATCAAATCTTCAATTCTGGGTAAAGGAAATTTGTATCTGAATTTTATCTTATTGATTTCTCTTGAACCAATGCACATTCTCGAGCCTCCATCTTTCTTTGGACTCAACACTGTTGGCACTACACAAGGACTCAAACTCTCTCTAATCAGTGCCTTGTCTAACAGTTCTTGAACCTGTTTCCTGATTTATTCATTCTCTATGGGAGTCATGCTATAAGCTTCTTTATTAGGTAGATTTTCTCTTGGAATCAAATCTATATGATGACTAATTTTTCTAATGGGTGGTAACTCATTAGGAAAATAATCTACAATGGTATCACAATAACTATCCAGCATCTCTTGAATCTAAATTGGTAAATTAGAAACTTTAGTGGAAGTAATTATTAACTTAGATTTGGAAATCAATGCAAAGTTTACCTCATCCTCTTCAATCTGCTGCGAGTACTCCTTTTCACTCACCAATAGAGTCTTTGGATCAAACTTTGTCGATGTATCCTCTTCTTCCATAGGAAACAATCTATGATTGACACCATCTT
Organism: Pinus taeda; assembly: GCA_000404065.3. NCBI lineage: Eukaryota > Viridiplantae > Streptophyta > Pinopsida > Pinales > Pinaceae > Pinus > Pinus taeda. The sequence goes on from APFE030406233.1 coordinate 69,963, forward strand.
TAATAAATTTGTATGAGTTCCTCTTTCCATCATGCATAGCTCCTTTTTCATAATTCCAAGGTATTCCCAACAACATGTGACACACATCCATACGGATCACATCACATATAATTTTGTCTCTGTATTTGACCAACTGCAACTCCACTTCACATTGTTCATTCACTAACAATTGATATCCCTTTTGAAGCCGTGACACTTTGTAAGGTGTTGGGTGTTTCTTTGTCTTCAATTTCAACTTCTCCACCACTTTTGAGGAGACCAAATTATCTGTACTACCACTATCAATTATCATCTAACAACATTTCCCACGAACCTTCCACATAGTCCTGAACAAGGTCTTTCTCTACGATGGTTCAACAATTTCCTTTGCTGGCTTTAACAAAACTTTGTTAACTACCAAAGGTTCCCCTTTCTCTAGTACATTTATTCTTCTATTACCTTTACTATTTCCTCTTCAGTCTTAGGAAAAATTGCATTTCTTTGACTTATTCCTATATTTTCTGGGCACTCACAAGCCCTCTACCACTTGCATCACCTCCTATGGGTGCATGCTAACTTAAGCTGCTGCTAGCTCCATCTCTAGGTGTTGTAGACCTTTCTCTACCACCTTGACTTCCCCTTCCTCAGAAAGTACCTTTATTTCTTACAGATTGCTTCCTCATGAGTTTTTCTTCAACCTTCAATACCATCTGATAAGTCTCTTCTACTGTTTTTGGAGACAATACAGTTATCCCATCTTCGATCTCCATTCTCAAACCATTTTCATATCTTGCAACCTTCTCATCTGTAACTTGGATTTTTCCTACTGTTATACTCACTTTGTAGAATTCCTCTGTGTATTCCTTCACTGTCATAGATCTCTGTCTATGGTTCTACATTTGTCTAAATAATGTTTGTTGATAATCACTTGGCAAAAACTTACCTTTCAACTTTGCCACCATCCTGTTCCAAATTTTAGTTGGTTGTTTACCAAGTATTCTTCATTTTGCCTACACTCCATCCCACCAAAGTGCTGCATGTCCTTTCAATTTTGTGACAGCAAACTCCACCTTCTTTCCTTCTTCTGTTTCTTCATAATCAAAGAATTTCTCCATGTCATTAATCCAATCTATCAATTCCTCAGGAATTAAGCTTCCTGTATAAATTGAAATTTCAAGTCTCGGTTTAGATGTGGATCTCAATACTGACTTAAAGAATCTCATTTCAGGAGTTACATCTGTAGGTTCCTCTTCTTCTATAGTTCCAACTTTAGGCTCAGTGACATCTCCAACATCTTCATCTCTTTCCATTTACATTGCTTCTAATCTAGCTTGTATCTACTGCATAGCTTCTAATACTTCAACATTCGCAAATGGTCTTCCTCTTCTTTGACCACCACCTCTTCCTCCAACTCTGAAAGCCATGTTGGATTTCTTTTTTTGATCCTTGAGATCCTGTTCAGTGTCAGTAGGTTGCTCTGATACCACAAATGGTGGTTTGATTTTAGTTGTAAGGGATAATCATTCAAATATAGAAATGATCACCTCAAGTGTAGATGGAAGTTCTTCTTCTATTTCCCTTGGAGTTTCAGTCATCCACCTCCAATTTTAGATATTCTAATAAAACAACAAAATTGCTAAAATTACCAGAAAATTAAAAGAACTTGACTTACCCTAGAACTGAAAGGAAAAAAAATTATTTTTCATAAACTCCTCGCATCCACCTTTCTCCCAAAGTTTATCGTGTTAATTCTCCACCATCAATCCTCTTTCTTCAATCCGACGGTTGGTGCTTTCCTTGCTCGCAAACTAGCCGGGTGATCCTCCACCGTTGATCAAGCCGACTTGATCGAACAGTTGATGCTTAATATTGCGTGGAATTCTTGCCGATGTATATCAAGCTAAGAGAATGCAAGAAAAGCAGTTTCTTTGTGCTACGTGTCAGTTGCTAAATGGAATCACGTGACTATCCCAAAATATTGCTTACCTTATTGAGCCTGTGCGAAAGCATCTTTCGCCTATGAAGACCACTTTACTCCTCTAATTAAATCTGGCACTTGTTTGAATGTGACTACCGTATATCTAATGGTTCTGTCGATTAGACTATTCTAGGCTTCTTCGAGTTCCCTCACGAATTTATTAGACTTTTCTCCTTCCACTATGATTTTAGCACTTCTACCAGGTTTATCTCTTCTCTAACAAATTCAAAGCTTAGCTAACAAAAGCTCTGTGGTTCGAAACATAGTCGATTTAACTTAATACACAATGAACAAGGAATTAAACATGATAACACTAGATCATACAACTCTAATTTTACAGGCTAAACTGGAATTCAACAATACACAAAGATATTTTGAAGGAATTCAACCTCTGGGATTTAACCTTCCATGCATAGAATACACAGAGATACATAGATATTTCAATTCTCTTACAATCTAATTCTCCATAGCCAAATCTAGCCAAATCCTCTTACAATACTTCAAAACTTACATAAATACCTTACATTCAACAATTTGATCCACAATCCATGGATAAAATCTATCTAATCCTAGATAAATACCTAAACTACATGATATTCTCCCCAAGAATCTCAACTACGTCTGAACTACTTGGAGTAATTAAAAAATCATTCAAATACCTATATTCTAGCTCAAATCCTATCTAGAAAACTTTGTAATTTGACAAGTAAAGGATCCCACTCCTTTGCTTGTAATCCGTTTTTGGATTTTTGAAATAAAATGAAGCCTTTTGCCTTCAAGCCCCATGCTCCTTCATCAAGAGTAAAGTTATTGAATATGATAATAGTACGTCATACATTTGATCCATCTCTAATGTCATAAGCAACCATCAGAAGAATAAACTATAAGAAAAAAAAATGTATACATGACCGGATACATTACACAATACCGTGAATTAGTATGGCAACTTACTAATACAAGATGCTAGAAAAACCATAATACATGTTCATATACCACATGCCCAAAAAATCATAAAACATGTTCATATGACACATTTTTATTTAATTACTTTAATGAAAAAGGGAAAATGGGCATAGCTATTTTCGAAATAAATCTCAACTTTTGAATGGCTACTACTAAGTTATTCTAAAATATCTTGTGAAAGTTAAATCTACTATCCTCCTAATAATTATTTATAACTAAATTAAAATTATCATAACCATAAAAATTAATGATAGGCATCAATTTATAATAAATGTTCAAAATACTTATTTCATTATACATATCAACTTAAGTTTGCTAAAATTAAAAAATCATAAGAATTAACCAAATCTCTCCTCTATTAGGGTTTTTGCAAAATTGAATTAGAGTGAATTGTGTGGGTGATAATTCCATCTAGGCTGTCATCACTATTGTGGTTGTTTTTGAGTTTACTACAGGTAATTTGGTCATCATTAACTAATGCAAAGTAACACAGTCTCGTCTCTACACATTGGACAAGAGATTTGACAACGAAACCAGGAATATATGCAGCTTCCTGAGTGGAAAGCAATTCATCTCCATTTTTGTTGGAAATTACAACTGTTTCCAAAAATTTCATTGTCATTGTTTCTTTAACTAATGCATCTATGTCATCTATTAAGTTTATGTTGAGAGAAACCACTTCATGTTTGAAATAAAAAATATATGTATTTCTCCTTGAGGCATTGTATCATCCGATGCCAATTGAATTTTGAGCTCCACATAATTTTCAAACTAAAGGAACGCCCATCTTATTGTTGACCGAAATCCCATACATGACGAAGAATAATACTATTTTCCTCCAATGCAATTGTCCTATTGTCTAGAAGCAAACCTATTAGCTTCAAGAAGACCTAGAAGTAGACCTATTAGCTTCAACCTCATATCTTCTAATGAATGAGATTCTTTTTCCCTTAACATGACTACAAAATCATCTTCAAATTCTTTGGAAAATCTAACTTTTGCAGCTGCTACTAGTGGCTTACCATTAGGAAGCTTTTTATGATAGAGTTTATTAAATCTCTTGATAAATTTGGCCACCCGTTCATGAGGGTTTCTCTTCAGTTCTTCAAATTTAGTGAGAAAGTAGACAGGATCCTTCTTTAACCCTTATTGACTTTTGAAAATAGTTATGAGCTCATTCCATGTTCTAATAGAGGCAGGTGTAAGTTGTCTAAACCAAATCCTAGCATTTCCTTCCTAGGATTGCACAAATGATCTAATCTAAACATTTTCATGTTCTGTGTTCATGTTATCTACAAAATCCAAGAAAGCTTCTAAACGATATTGTCATGAAGGACCAATTTCACCATTGAATCTTGGTAAATGCTTTAGATATCCATCAGGAAAATTTGCCAAGTTTTGAGGAAGGACTAAAGTAGCATATATTGCTTGTACAATGGGTTGAAAATCCATAGTGGAAGGTGGAGTCTGGGTGATTGAGTAGATTATGAAGAACAGGATGATGAAGATGAAGGTGAAGGATAATCTGAAGGGGTATTATTATGTGGAGGAGAGAAACAAGGAGGAGACCTCCTTGAGGATTTCAAAGGGGTTTTAATAACCAACTTCTGAACTCCTGATGGAAAGTCTTCCTTATTTTCAAACAAAGGATTTGACTACACAGAGAATGTCTCTTCAATATTAGTAGAAGTTGATGGAACATAATATGTAGTTGGAGAGATGAAATTTGTAGGCTTGAATTAAGGTAAATGTAAACCGAATTCTTCCTAAAATGAAGGTGATTTTATAGGAGTGGATGGCACTTTATATGACTCTAGTGAATGGATTAAAAAGGTTGATGGAACATCTATTCCTTTTGAATGGAGTTCAGAAACCCTAGGAGTTAGTTCAGTCCAATCAAGATTAAATGGAACAAATGAAAAAGGATCTATAGATGATATATCTTCAAGGTGTAATATTGAAGAAGAAAAAGAGGTTTGAAGTCTTATCCTTAAAGAGGATCCCCTTATAATTCTCTCTAGATCTAGTAGAGGGTTAAAAATCTCAGAATCAAAGCCTAATCTATTATGCTTAAGAGGAGCCAACTTGAAAAACTGGAATCACTAGGTGAAAGATTTTAACCTATATGTAATCCTTTATTCAACTTAAATGAAAAGAGAAAAATCGTTGCTCCCAGGGAAAATAAATCTTTCAAACCTTCGCTCTAGGACAACAAGTCCAATCTGATGTTATCCTTTGAGATAACTCTAGGTCAATTAGTTATGCCAAAGCATCTATAATGTTTTGTTGTTTTCAATTATTGGATGACCGGTGAACAATTTATAAACATGTGATTTAAACTCAGATAGATTTCCAAGTAAAATAAAAGGATGTTCTTTAACTGAACATAGTTAATTTGATTTTAATTGGGTGGAAAAGTAGATCATAAAGAAGTATACGTCATTGAATACTAAAACTGAATACTTAGCAAACTATAAGAATAATTTAAGCAAACGATGTTTCTTAATCAACAAAATATAATTAAATTGTTACAAATAGGTGAGGTAATTTATAATTAAAGAGGAGCTTACAATAAAAAACTATTCGGTAAATTAATCTCTTATTATAAACACAACTTCACATGGGATTCAAAATAAAGATTTTTTCCAATTTACTGTAAATGAGTTAATTTATATGAAGAAAACATAATGGATGAATAACATGAAATAGAACTCACTGAGAAACATAGCATATGAGATAAATCCATAACCCTTTATTATTCCAAAAAAGATGCTCCAGCTTAATACAAATATTCTAGATAGCTTGTTCAAGGGTTCAACCCTTAATAACTCAAAGAAGGAGTTATTTATACAAAATTTGGAAAACATCTATGATCTCTTGGAACAACATACCAAAATAAGACAAAATTACAAAAATAGGACAATAATGTAGGAACCGAGAAACTGTTGAAGAGATGGCTCTATCTTTTGGGAATTTGTTGATGATCTGGCATGAAAAAGTTGATGAGATGTCATACTTTTAGGATAAAAAATTACTCAATTGTTTCACACAATTGATCCAATCTTGCTTCACTTGGGATTTCAAAATTCACCATATTTCTAAATATTTCATCCACTTCTGTGTAGCTCTTGAAGGTTTTCTTGCTATGGAACATGTGTCTAATTTTGTGCTTGATGGTCAAATCAAACTCCTAGGCTTCCAGAAATGGCTTCCCTGTTATCTATCCTTTGATTCGTGAAAACATGGCTCTGTCCAGTGTAATAGTATAGAAGTTCTTGCAATAATCTTCTAATTTGGTCAATTTATCATTTAGAGCTACCAATCCTCATAGTCCTTTCTGATTTAAAATATTAAATTTTGAATGGAAGAAATATCCAGGGTTTGACATTTTGTTTCTAGGTGGTTAATCAAATTCTTCTTTTGTAAGAGCTTCTTAATCTCTAATAGGTAGTTGTTCTCTCATAAATATTAATTTATTCCACTTCTTCTCTTCTTTTTTAATTTAGCACCTTTATCATATATGTGGCTTCTATTGGCTTGGTCTTCAAAGACACTTTCTCTTATTCTATTGTTGATCTACATCTGGTAAGGAGTTCTTGTTGTTCAAAATTTATTTTTATGGATGGCCATACATCTGTCATAGATTGTCTGATGTGTGTCCAAATATGTTCCTTGGCTTGGTCCAAAGTATCTACCATTAGGGACTAACTTTCTATCTTCTGGATCTTAGGTTCCAATGTGTGGGACTTCTACATCTCCTCAACATACAAAGTATCATTCTTGACTTTTTGCAATTGAAAACTTTTGAATTTTTGCAATAACTTCTCATTTTCCTATTTCTGTATGGCTAATTCTTATGACAATTTTGTTGGATCAGTTGTCGCTGATGTATACTCAATGGTTGTTAACGATGAGCTAGGTTCTATACCTACAACTGCTATTTGGAGTGTTGTGACTGGAACCATAGCAAGTTGTGCTGCTTCTTTTTCCTCTAGTAACTATTCAACCTACTCTTCCATTTTCTTTAGCTATATATTTTTCTCATTGATAAGCTTGAGCATGTATCTTTGACATGTTTGGGGTCATATCCTACTTTAATCACTAAATCCTCCAGTGCCTTGACTTTGTTATATTTATCTAATGAACAAATATTTTCTATCTTGAGTTGAGATCGCACATTAGATAGGGCAGTCCTATGTTTGGAAAGAGACATAGTTGTAGTTGTCATGGCGGAAAACAACATCTCACCAGTCTATCTATGCATATCCATCTGGTCAATTCGATGGATTTGACTAGAATCAAGTGAAAAAAAAGTCTTTTTATTATCTGATGTAGAATTTAGGAAATGGCATTTGGGCTTGCAAGAAAGCCATCTACATTCTTCCTTTCTCACTGTCGAAAGAAGAAATAAGCCTATGCTCGGAAGTTGATGTTTATTTCCAGAATTGGATGTAAACATTAGACTTCAAAGTCTCATTCTTTTGTTTAATCTCAAGGAACCTTGATAAGTTGTTTTGATCATATGAAGAACTGTCTCCTGTGGACTGAATTATTTCCAGAGCTTCCCTAGAAGGTGAAGTTGTAGGAGGAGTTCTTGGAACACTAGCACCTGCTGATGTAGAATCTTTTGAATCTCTAATATCAATTATTATTTGTTGATTTTCTTCTCTTGATGGTGTCAAGCCAATATTTCACTTCTTCTGTTGTAAAATGAATCCTTTCATAATCTCCATAGCAAATAAAGTCTCCTCTCTCAAGCTTTTTTGTTGCCTACTCTGAGGAACGCAAGTCTGTTCATTGTGGGTGGACAAAACTCATTCATCTACCTCCTGAAGTGTCCCATCAGCCCATTTCTCTTTATTCATGAACTTTTATATTTCTGGTTTTGGAGTATGATTATAGGGAGTCATTTTTAATTCAACTCTCAAGGCAGAAATAATACCAAAAGGGTCATAAGACCAAGTAAAGCTAGGCTGGAAATTAATTGTCTTTAACAATGTATCTGCCTCAACACCAGCTCACCTGGTGTTGCAAAGGAATAATCCAATATTTGACTTGATTTTAAACTGAGATTTATTTTTTTATGACACAAAGTGCAGTTCATCCATGTTGATCATCTCCCTAATATATTCTAGAGAGAAGATTCTCATAGGAACATACTTGGGCAGCCTATATGGTGCAAGCACCTAACCATATACCCTTATCTCTGTATAGTTTTGGTATAAATACCAATCATTGGTTTTAGTATGCTCACTTAATTGTAAAATCCTCTTTATTTCATCTCCAATCCTTGGCTCTCTCTCACTATTGAGAAGTTGTGCCATTGGATCCATGAATGTTTCTATAATGTGAGAATGAAGAACTTGTGGAAGCAGTCGTGACTATTTCAGTCCTATGAATCACTGATTGATTCACTCCCTGTTAATCATGATTGTTGAGATTGATGGGAAAAATATCTCCGTGCTGAAAAAGAAACATGTGGAAAATTACTGAGTTGTAGTTGAACTCTCCCTCTATAGTGAGATTCATGAATTGTTCATGTATATTATCAGCCAAGAATTGACTATAATTATATATGAATGTAGCTTACTGATCTTTGTTGAATATGGAAAGGAATCCAAGTATGGGTTCATCAATAGATTGGTCATTTGGATATCCTAACAAGTAAGAAAGCAGAGAAACATAACGCATGAAGGCTTCAGGAAATATGGAAGATGGGTAAGGTAGATTCCTTTTTTGTAATTTTGCATCCTCAAGCAAAAATCTCTCAAAGATTTGGGATTTCTGTGGAAATGTTAGCTTATGCAACAAGTCCATAAGTGTTGCTTGTGAAAAATGCCTTAGAGAGTCTAATTGACGAATTAGGAGCATCTGGTTAATGATTTCAGCAGGGATTATGATTAGAATGTCTCCATTCTAAGCCACCACTACTCCTTTTATGGGGTCATATCTGGCTTGGTACGAGGTATTCAGGTCAGGGAAATGATGTGTTTTTGGGAAGCTAAAGAAAGAAAAAAGTGATTCCCAGAATTTGATTGGGTCTTGTTTGTCAAGGTATTTTTGTTTGAGCCATAGGTGCAGTTCGTGGAAGTCGAACTTATACTTGGCATCTTAAATTTTGAAAAGGGAGTCAACAAGGGGAACATGGTCAATATCGACAAGGGTGGTGGTGTTAGCCTCTTGCTCATAGCAGGTACTCATCTTTCATGATCGACATTTCTACATACCAAATATGTCATACTTTGCATGCTGCAATGTTACATATTTGCTACAGAGGCCAAAGAAGTATCCATGAGAGTGTGCTAGTCTAAAGTGCCTCTGTTGTATTCCAATTTTGATGAGTTATACCATTTTTGAAGAATTTTTAGTTAAAGGGATGTCCAAATAGCTTAAGCTTGGTCTCCCTAGGTTTCAATTTCCTATTGTAGAATATAGAGAATCATTATCTGTCCAAACAGCTTAATCTTGGTAGATTCTTAGATAGGTAGAGAAGCAAGGGTGCTCAACAGCCTAATTTGAGCCCCTGAATGAAATAAGTATAGATGTGGATAGGAGGACAACAAAAAATAAAAAAGTTGAAAAGCTGGGTTTTCTAGTTTAGGTGCACCCAAAGCAAAAGAAGAAAAAATGCTAGGTAAAGTAGGCTGGGTAAGTAGTTTTGTGGTTGCAGAAATCAAGTTATGTGATCCATTTCATGTTTTCAAGTGTTACATTTATCCAGATCACAGTTTTGAGGCACTTCTACATTTTGATTAGACCAAGCAAGGCATCTCTAACTCCCCCTTCTTCTTATTTCCCAAATCACTCACTAACATCCCCTTGAGCACCTTGGGATGTGCCCATCCAGTCCATTGTCACTCCATTCTTGTTAAAAACCAAGTTGACATCTGAGTTGACTTAGTGAAAAGAAGCCACATTTCTTGTGTAAAATTAACCATTACACAATCCATTCATTTCCCTATGCTTAAGTTCCCATTCTATAAACTTAGCATACATTCATTTCCTTCTCATTCCATATTAACATCTAACCCTACTATCTAGCTCCCTAAATCATTTCCCCTCCCCCTATTCTGCAAGAAACTATATAAAAACCCCAAATAACTCTAAATATTCCCCCCCATGGCAATTATAGCTATATCAATAAAGTCGGGAAACATTAGGTCCATTTGGGACCATTGTTAGCCCCTTCGCGTCCATTATCCTTGGGATTTATTTAACTTCTGGTTAAATAAATAACCATATTAACCCCCCCCCACACATAAAACCATACCATTACCCTCCACGCATAGTTATTACTATAGATTTCGTTTAAACACTTGGTTGAATGAATAACTATGCTCCCGTGCCAAAAAACATTTAACCCAAAACCTAAGGTTTTAGCCACCCGAAGCCGCAAGTAATTAACCATTATCGGGCGTGCTTTTCCACTAAACCCCAATCATGTTGTCCTCTTGTCCACCATAGGATCGGCCCTCCCAGATCCGACGCCCCTAATGAATATCAGACGCCCCTTCGTAGCGGCATGACAGTACCCGATGGTTGACGGTTTCACCGTCGTACACCGAGACAGTTGTCGGCCGCCTATTGTATCGGGTCGCCCCTGACACATACCACTCCTGTACCAAAAGAGGTCCGACACAAACTGCTTACCGCCCTGCCCGCTTGCCTACGTCACCGCATGACGATGCCGCCACATCGCCTGCCACTGTGTTGTACCTGTGCCATGTCACCTGATGACGTCATCACCCTGCCACCATGTCATGATGATGTCATCATCCACGTCACCCCGCCACATCACCCCCTTGACGTCATCTGCCGTACCACCGCTAACGTCATGCTGACATCACCGTCAAAGAAGAAAAAACGCGCAAAGGCGAAATCGTAGCTTAGAAAGCCTAGAATGAAAAACATGGGCAGTTTTTGAAGCGCGATTAGCGCATCACTAAGAAAAAAGGGCCAAAATGGAAAGCCTCAGTCGAGCGCATGGTTCACGGCAGCTATTTTTGCCAAAAGAGATAAAAGGGCGATTTAATAGTTTAAAGAGGATCAGCAGAGAAAGAGAGTCCCGATTCAAGTGTTAAAGAGTATCAGAGGAAAGATAAAGCCCAGATTCAATTAAAAAAGTATCATTGAAGTGGAAAAGAGTATCAGATCAACAATATCAAAGCAGCTGAACATTAAAAGCCTCCATCAAAGTCAAAGAAAGTGGTGACGCCACTTAAGGCTCTAAGATCACAGTTAATGCCCATGAAAGCCACTCAAGAGCAGTGGAGCAGAGACCAATGCACAATTATGATAAATGGCCAGCGCATAACAGCAAAGGCCACATAGCCTCATTTTTTGTAACAACTGCCCACAACGCAGAATTAGATAGATATTTTTACATTACTTACAAGAGAAGTTAGGTTAATTGTAGTTATTTCCTCAGATCTTTTACCAGATCTATTTTTGTAGATATTATGCCTATAAATACAACCCTGAACAATGTAATGAGGGTTGGTTGGTGGGTTGGTTGATGATTTCCTCTTTCTGAACTGCACTGTAACATATCAGACTGTGTTAATACAAATGGTTGTTGAAGTTCACTGTGTCTGAATGATCTGAAGGTGGATTGGATGTTCTGGGACTTGCTACAAAATTGTTGTGTCATGCTATGGAACAATAGGTTATACTAAACTGTGTCTTATGTTTTCTATTTTGTAAATCTCATCTATGTCTCATGATCTTGATAACAGAGAATAAGAATAGCATAAGATTTGTTTGAATACACCTTATGTTCAATCTCTATTATTTATTATGTTTTCTTTAGGATTAGTCATAGATATGAATTCTTTACTGCTCATATTTGCACTAGTTCTTTCATTTTGAATACTGTATAAGAATCCTTAATTGCTCCTACACAATATTCATACACTTTCCCTCTACCATTATAATGAAAGATTCTTGATTGCCTTTCATTCCATGACTTCATTCCATCATTTCCAGATTTGAAAATTGTTTCTAGCCTGCATATCTCGCTCTATAGCACTACCTTTTCACCAAGAAGCTCTTTCAATAATTACACTCTCAGTGACTCCATTGCCCAATGGAAAAAACAATTATACACTTGCATCCCAGTTCTATCTGAGATCACCATCCCACCAAACTCAAACAAAACCCATGTGCATCATATCTAGCCTAAAAGCATCCCTTAAACAAAGCTAAATCCCAAAGAAAGAGCCCTCTCTGACTGCTGGTAGGTTAGGACCTGCAGTGCAAAGCTTGGTTTGTGGTTACCTCGGCCGTATTCCCTTGGGAGTCAAAGGGAACAACCTAATCAATAACATAATGGTGATTCCGCTGGGGACAATCATCTCTTCATCACTGTAAATCCCCATTTTTGATCAGTTTTCCTTTCAAATAAGTCTTAAAATTGTTTTGAAAAAGCCAAAAAAGTAAAAAAATCTCTAAATATTTTGTTTCTTATTGCATATTTAGTTCTGATCTGTTGGTGGACAGAGATCAGACCTTTCAAAGTTGATTTATCCACCTGGCGACTCCACATAATCATCATAATAAAGACTCCGCTGGAGAAATGAACGCAAGAGAAATATACGAGCAGATCAGGCTTTTGACATGGATTACTATCCAAGAGGTCATGTTCTTTCTCTTCCATAAAATTTTCCTGTGTATATTGTATTTTAAAAATGATTTTAAATTAGATTTTTATGATTTGCCTGTTGAAAATGTTGTTGAAAAACCTCCTTGCACATTAGAACAACAGCCTTTAAATGCTACTGAAAATCATCATACAGCCAAGGAGGAAACAAATGTCAAAGCCAATCATTCTCTCCTTGTTCATATCGAGCCCATTCAGCCAATCCCTGTACATAATCCCATGCCTCGTAAGGTTCCTGACAGGTATAAACCTCTTGTTTTTCCTCCCGTGCTTAATCCTCTGCCCAAAAATCATCCTGAGTATCTCCCAAGGTTTGATGGAGAGAATGGTATTACTGCGCAAAAGCATATCCACCCCTTTGAAGACTATCTTAATATATTTGAAGTGGAGGACGAGGGTGTTAGTATCAGGCTATTTTCCCTTTCTTTGCAAAGCGAAGTTAGGACTCGGTTTAAAGCATTTCCTGAGGCTAGCATCTCTAATCTTCAACAGTTTTCCAAGCTCTTCCTTGATAGATGGATGATCAATCTTAATTTCCTCTTGCTCATTGAAGAATATAATCGGTTAGAAAGACGTCCAAATGAATCTGTTCAGCAATTTTTTGATCAATTCAATCAAGTTTATCATTCTTTGCCTTTGAATATTAGACCTCCCCCTGATTTAGCTCTATTGCATTATCCAAGAGCTTTTGATCTAGAAACTGAGCTCCATTTGAGAGAAAGATGCTCGTCCACTTTGAAACAGATGCAGGACATAGCTGTGGATGTGGACGCAAATCTGAAGATGAGACGAGAACGACGCAAAGCAGAGCAAGAAGAAAAACTTTATGGTTTGTTACAAAAGTCAGAGGAAATGATCACAATGAAAGTTGAATGCCTAGAGCGCAAGAACACATCTATTGTGCAAGAGGAAAGTAATGTTATTCAAGAACAAACCTGCCACAAAATAGATGACATATTCATACACCCAGATGGGAAGGAGCAGTCTCCTGATATATTATATGAATATAACAGCTTCTCTTCTTTCAACTTCTTGCCAAAATACGATGAGTATGATGATGATTATGAACCTAATGACCAAATTAGCCTTGCTGACGAGTCAGAGCCTATTTTGGCAGAAAGCACAGTTCAGGATCAGTAGCCTAAAATCAATGATCAACGTGCCTATCTGAGCTATGAAGTAAAGGAGGAAATCGGAGAAAATTTTGATTTCAGTGAAGGAACTTTACCTTTTTGTGTTGATTCTTTTCAATTTATTAAGGAGAACTATCATGCAGTTAATAAGCAAGTATTAGCAAGTGTTGATATTGATCATCTGGAGGAAGCCCAAACCATTGTTCAAAATATATTGCCTCTAGTTTTGCAGCCTCAAAGAGCCATCGAATATCAGATTGAGGAAGATTCGAAAGTGGCTATTCGTGACCAGGTGATCCAAGTGGATCCCCTACCTCTTTGTTTTCAGCCATCTGAGTTTTTTGAAGAAGAAGAGGAGCATCCTGCGCAGATCAGTCAAGGGCCATATGAGCCTGTTTGTAATAAATTGCAAATATCAGTTCATGTTTTATATGATTCATGTGTTGACAGGGGGTATGATGAACTAAATAAGTGCTCTTCTCCATTAGCAGGCTGTGTGCTTTAATATCAAAATGTTGATAATATCCAGTTTCCAAGGCATGATAGTGATCCCAAACTTTTATAGAGTTCTTCAATTCAGCCCAGCAATTGTATATATATGTTGCAGGACCCTTTTGTACAGTTTCTTGTTTCAGAAAAGAAGATGAGCAGTTTTCTGATCTTCTCAAAGATTAACAAAGCCATATCAGATTGCAAGATCTCAGTTTTTCTCGCCAGCAAGCACAAGCAGCAAAGCTCGTTCATGCTTATAATACTTAAGTGGCTGCATTGGTTATTTCATTTCACCTAACAGAAAAGTAAGCGTTCGTTAGAGTAGGTAGGTAGGATTTCAGTTTTCTCTTGGATAGCAAGCTTGCTGCAGTTGAAGCCCGAAGTGAAGGCCCTAAGCTCTTCAGGTCTACTGTCATGTTCGTAAATAAAGCAGCCAGCAAAGGGATTTTTTTAGAGTACAGCAACAACTAAAGATTAAGGCATTCTGACCTGCTGTTCTTAACTTTTCGCAAGGAAAAGCCATCCCCAAGTGGAGCCACTGTTAGCCTCCTGCTCATAGCAAGTATTCATGTTTCATGATCGACATTTCTACATACCAAATATGTCATACTTTGCATGCTGCAATGTTCCATATTTGCTACAGAGGCCAAAGAAGTGTCCATGAGAGTGTGCTAGTCTAAAGTGCCTCTGCTGTATTCCAATCTTGATGAGTTATTCCATTTTTGAAGAATTTTTAGTTAAAGGGATGTCCAAACGACTTAAGCTTGGTCTCCCTAGGTTTCAATTTCCCGTTGTAGAATATAGAGAATCATTATCTGTCCAAACAGCTTAATCTTGGCAGATTCTTAGATAGGTAGAGAAGAAAGGGTGCTCAACAGCTTAATCTGAGCCCCTAGATGAAATAAGTATGGATGTAGATAGAAGGATAGCAAAAAAGAAAAAAGTTGAAAGGCTGGGTTTTCTAGTTTAAGTGCACCCAAACCAAAAGAAGAAAAAATGTTAGGTAAAGTAGGCTAGGTAAGTAGTTTTGTGGTTGCAGAAATCAAGCTATGTGATCCATTTCATGTTTCCAAGTGTTATATTTATCCAGATCACAGTTTTGAGGAACTTCTTCACTTTGATCAGATCGAGCAAGGAATCTTTAACTCCCCCTTCTTCTTATTTCCCAAATCACGCACTAACATCCCCTTGAGGACCTTGTGATCTGCCCAACCAGTCCATTTTCACTCCATTCTTGTTAAAAACCAAGTTGACATCTGAGTTGACTTAGTGAAAATAAGCCAGATTTCTTGTGTAAAATTAACCTTTACACAATCCATTCATTTCCCTATGCTTAAGTTTCCATTCTATAAACTTAGCATACATTCATTTCCTTTTCATTCCATATTAACATCTAACCCTACTATCTAGCTCCATAAATCATTTCCCCTCCCCCTATTCTGCAAGAAACTATATAAAAACCCCAAATAACACTAAATATTCCCCCCCATGGCAACTATAGCTATATCAATAAAGTCGGGAAACATTAGGTCCATTTGGGACCATTGTTAGCCCCTCCGCATCCATTATCCTTGGGATTTATTTAACTTCTGGTTAAATAAATAACGATATTAACCCCCCCCACACATAAAACCATACCATTACCCTCCGTGCATACATATTACTATAGATTTCGTTTAAACACTTGGTTGAACGAATAACTATGCTCCCGCGCCAAAAAACATTTAACCCAAAACCTAAGGTTTTAGCCACCCGAAGCCGCAAATAATTAACCATTATTGGGTGCGCTTTTCTACTAAACCCCGACCATGTTGCCCTCCCATCCACCATAGGATCGGCCCTCCCAGATCCGACGGCCCTAATGAATACCGGGCACCCCTTCGTAGTAGCACAATAGTACCCGATGGTCGACACTTTCACCGTCGTACATCGGGACAGCTGTCGGCTGCCTATTGTATCGGGCCGCCCCTGACAGATACTACTCCCGTACCAAAAACGGTCCGACGCAAACTGGTTACCGCCCTCCCCATTTGCCTACGTCACCGCATGACGATGCCGCTACATCGCCTGCCACTGTGCTATACCTGTGCCATGTCACCTGATGATGTCATCACCCAGCCACTGTGTCATGATGACGTCATCATCCACGTCACCCCGCCACATCACCCCGTTGATGTCATCTGCCATACCACTGCTGCTCTCATGCTGACATCACCGCCGAAGAAGAAAAGGTGCACAAAGGAGAAATCGCAGCTTATGAAGCCCAGAATGAAAAACATGGGCCAAAATGGAAATCCTTAGTCCAGCGCATGGTTCACAGCAGCTATTTTTGCCAAAAAGAGATAAAAGGGCGATTTAATAGTTTAAAGAGGATCAGCAGAGAAAGAGAGTCTCGATTCAAGTGTTAAAGAGTATCAGAGGAAAGATAAAGCTCAGATTCAATTTAAAAAGTATCATTGAAGCGACAAAGAGTATCATATCAACAATATCAAAGCAGTTGAACACTAAAAGCCTCCATCAAAGTCAAAGAAAGCGGTGAAGCCACTTAAGGCTCTCAGATCACAGTTAATGCCCATCAAAGCCACTCAAGAGCAGTGGAGCAGAGACCAATGCGTAGTTATGATAAATGGCCAGCGCATAACAGCAAAGGCCACATAGCCTCATTTTTTGTAACAGCTGCCCCCAGCGCAGCGTTAGATAGATATTTTTACATTACTTACAAGAGAACTTAGGTTATCTGCAATTATTTCCTCAGATCTTTTATCAGATCTATTTTTGTAGATATTTTGCCTATAAATACAACCCTGAACAATGTAATAATGGCTGGTTGGTGGGTTGGTTGATGATTTCCTCTTTCTGAGCTGCGTTGTAACATATCAGACTGTGTTAATACAAATGTATGTTGAAGTTCACTGTGTTTGAATGATCTGAAGGTGGATTGGATGTTCTCGAACTTGCTACAGAATTCCTGTGTCATGCTATCGAACAATAAGTTATACTAAACTGTGTCTTATGTTTTCTATTTTGTAAATCTCATCTATGTCTCATGATCTTGATAATAGAGAAGAAGAATAGCATAAGATTTGTTTGAATACACCTTATGTTCAATCTATGTTATCTATTATGTTTTCTTCAGGATTAGTCATAGATATGAATTCTTAACTGCTCATATTTGCACTAGTTCTTTCATTTTGAATACTGTATAGGAATCCTTAATTGCTCCTACACAATATTCATACACTTTCCCTCTGCCAGTATAATGAAAGATTCTTGATTTCCTTTCATTCCCTGACTTCATTCCATCATTTCCAGATTTGAAATTTTTTTCTAGCCTGCCTATCCCGCTCTGTAGCACTACCTTTTCACCAAGAATCTCTTTCAATAATTACACTCTCAGTGACTCCATTGCCCAATTGAAAAAACAGTTATGCACTTGCATCCCAGTTCTATCTGAGATCACCATCCCACCAAACTCAAACAAAACCCATGTGCATCATATCTAGCCTAAAATCATCCCTTAAACAAAGCTAAATCCCAAAGAGAGAGCCCTCTCTGACTGTTGGTAGGCTAGGACCTGCAGTCGAAAGCTTGGTTTGTCGTTACCTCAGCCGTATTCCCTTGGGAGTCAAAGGGAATAACCTGAGCGATAACAGGTGGTAGGAGCACATTTTTCTATATTCTTATTTCTAGAATTCCCTTTTGGAGCCATGCTAATAGATAGAAGAATGAGATATAAGATGGTTATCAGCTTAACGGATAGCAGGTACACTACTTCAATCTGGTGATAGATTAATCAAATCACAAGAGGTTTTGTGCATGGAAACTGTTTCACCTGTAACCAATAGTAAAGAGTCAATCAAAGGCTAAAAGTAGATGAGTTTAGGTTTATTTATAGCATTCAGGGTTTGGCTAATGGTTTGTTTTATGACTGTAGCAGCTTTAATGTTTTAGGAGCTTAGTTGTAATGGACGAATAAAAAGAATGGGTATGAGAGCTTGGCAAACAGGTATTTTAGGTGATGGGGTTTCATTGGTCAAGGGATAACAATCAAAGCACGGGATGGAGAACCATTGGTAGAAGAACACCATTGGCGGATTTCAAAGTGGGTAGAAAATACTTTGTGGTTTTGAGTGGGGGGGTGCGGAGTCATGAGATTGTGACATGTAAGGTTGGGGTATCCTTGATTAAAACCACTTTTCGGAAACACCCCCCTACCCCCACCAAACCGTGTTAATGGGAAATGGTTGAGGGGGGTGTAAAGTTTCTCCCTGCCATTGATCTAGGTGGGGAGTAAATCCAATGTTTGATATTGATGCACACTTTTTATTTAAAGCCAACAAGTGACTTAGCCCTAAACAAATATATGTTCCATATAACATAAACTTTAATGTCAAAGATTTATAACAAAGATTAATACCTTTTTAAGGAAAATTAATCATCAATTAGTAAAAATTTAACATTTCTAGTGTGGCACATTTCAAGTAGCAGCCTTTGAATTTATTCTTTTTGAAACGAAGCTATTATTTTCTTTTATTTTCCTAACATTTCTTGTTTTCTTTTGCCTCCATTATTTAGTGCAACTAACTCCTAACATTTTATTTCATATGGATATATATAAGATGTACAACTGTCGTGACCTTTTCTTATTTTTTTCTTTTTCATCCATATCCTAGCTTAACATTTCGAATTTATTTTTGACAAATATACGAACTTATCAAAACCAAATAATTTTACAGCACATCAAACTATTAATATCTTATTCTATGATATTATATCATAAAGTTATATATAGATTTATTTATTTTTAATAAAATGTAGAATTGATAGAAATGATATAGAAAAATTCAATAATCGAGAGGGCCATAATGTGAGGATAACCATTATTTTTTATACAAAAAGCTATTCCTACAATTCCTTTATGATGGGATTTCTCACTCCATGTTCACCAAAAGATGAATCCATCTAAATGAGGGACCTTAGATTAATAAGGCTCCCATTTTTAAAATAGAAAAACAATATCAATACCATGAGGGATCCAAGTTAATGTACTACCTTTAAATGATGGAAACCCATGGTAGTTCCAAAAAAATGATCATAAGTGTTTTGAATCCCTATTTATTATTATGTGTGTCATATCTATCCCTAATAATCCTTTTTATTTCTAATCATTACCCATTTTTTTTTCCATTTTGGATTTTTTTACCTCTTGAACATCCTTTCTTAAATGAGTGTTGTTATTTGTAATGACATATTCATTTATAAGATCTCTTTTGTAGCTTTTAAAAATGTACAAAAATTACCTGCAAATGAATTATTAAAACAAAAAATATATAATGGCAAGAACACAAAAAATATACACAAAGATTTCCCCTACATCCCAAAAACGAGACTATCAGATTGATTTTTCATTGTTTTCTTTTCAATGTTACAATACATATATATACATTTTGAAGCATTCATAAACCCTAATACACTAACCCTGGATTAGAACATAATCGTAGTTCCCTTGATTGGATCTACAAAAGGCCATGAGCAAAAAAACATCATGCCCAAAAACATGTGCAAAACCCATGCACGAAACCATGGATAGATTCACCCACTGTCTTTGGGTCTTCGCAACTATTATTGGATCCACACAAAAAAAAAATCTCGAGGCATTTCCCCAGACACCATGCACGGGGCCTACTTCCCCTTTGCAAACCCCCCAATAGTGGGGGCTTTCAACCCCCCTGTAAGCCCCCATTATGCCTGGTGCAATGTAATACATGTATTGCTAGTCATGGAAAGAATATAACGCACACCCAAAATACCCTTTGAAGCTCAAATATTTACTAACTATGCCAAATTTATGATTAATACAACTTAAACATATCTATTTTCATGTTTGAGCATATTTCCCAACCAATTTTCTTGTGTGCTATAAGTTATTTGAATTTGTGACTTGTTCTTTAACTCTTTTACTATTACTAGAATGACCTTTTTTTTCTTTCTATTTTACACTAACAATTATGAGATCCAAGTATCTTTAATTATGCTTGTGAACCATCTCATTAGCTTATTCAATTTTTCTTTGATGGATTTGATATATTATTAATTTTAGAGAGTACTTAGTTCTAAATTGATATTTAGTTTTGCTTTCAACCCTTTCAATTTCATCTCCCAAGTTGTAATTTTCCTTAGCCATTGATAGGTTCTATTTTATCATTTGGTGTAATCTAGCCTCAATTTTTTGTAGCTAACTATAGAACCCCAAAATTAAATTCCTTATCTTCTCTTCTAACAATCTACCTATCAATTTAAGCTTCTTATCACGTTGCCTCTAAATCGATTTTATGTTCCACTTCTTTGTCTTGTGTCATTCTTTCTAATGAATTTATATTATTATAAAGACTATTGAGGGTGACTTTGTTAGGTCTCCACTTATTAAGTTGAGTTCTTCGAGACTTTCTAGGGTGATTTTCTTATGCCTTCCCTTGCAAGGTTTGATTTTTGGCATATGTGGTGAAGTTCTCATAGTTGAACATAAGAAAGAATAAATAAATAAGAATAAGAATTTATGCAGCATTATGTTCCTTATAGAGATAACTCATCATAAAGATGACCTATTCATAGTAATAACCTAGGGTTCCACATCCACCATAGATAATAATTGTAGATATATCACTCTAGAGATAATCAGCAGTACATCACCTTTAACTTAGCAAATCCATTACAAAATTATAATAAGTAGTGTAAATTTTTCCATATAAAATTCAACTAAGAAATAATCAATTACTGAATGACCCTCCTTTAATAAATTCATCATAAAGATAATCGTCACCCATAAACACTACACATATAATCACCAAAAATAACACCATATATAATCACTATACTAACAAGTCATATATGTTCAATAATTAATGATTGTCCATACACCAAGTATTAAACACATCAACATTTACTTACACAAGTTCATCTCTCTTCTTTTGTGAAATGACATCAATATCCTTAATTTTCTTTAAGTTAAAACCATAATTTTACTCTTAATTTTACTCTTTTTACTTTTTTTCTTTCTAGCTACAATGGCAATCCATCTCTAGGAAAGGCATGTTCGTTTTCGCTGTTCTGCGAGGGGTATTGGAAATATAAAGTGGCAGCCACACATGCATTCCATCTTTAGGAGAGCCATGTTTGTATCATATATTTTATTAGGCACTTTGGAAACAATGGAACGGTTACATATTTGAAATTAAGGTGTTAATCCCTAGTAATTTAACATTAGATCATAGGGATTTTTATCCCACTATTCAATCTAGAACGTCACTACTTTTAGCTAAGAAAAAGTCCTCCATAAATTTTGTTCACATGCCCTCTCTACTGTGGTCGGTTAGAAGCTCCTAAAATCTGAATTGTCTTGAAACAATACTACATGGACCTCAATCGTGTGCATCGTGCTAAAGGAAAAAAAAAACCCTCTCAGTCTAGACGTGAAGTGATACTCCTCCTAGGAGATTGCTCCTAGTCATCTCAGGAGATTGACTGGCTTGGGAAAAGAGCGAGGAGCAAATCCGGAAGTGGCTTTATCCGACTGGGACTTTATTCAAAGGGGCTATATGGCTCCTCCTAAGGATGGATAAAGCCTGAGCTCATGTTTAATTTTTTTTACTATTATGAATGAATTACTTAGTAAGATTTATATATTTATTTTTATTATGGTAAATGAATTTATAATTTAGCAACAGTTTAAACTCTATTAATCAAGGGAGCTTGCTTTTTAAGCCCTGTCAAAAGGGGTCAAGGTTGTTGGGATTTAAATCAAAGTAGAGGAGTAGCATTCTATTGTGCCTGTCACTCAATAGTCCCAAAAAAACTTCAACTTTAAGCTATTCACTTTTTTTAAATTTAATATTGAAAAAAAAACAAACAAATTATTTTAGGTTTCACATTAAAAATAAGAAAAAGAAAAAAACAACCACTAATTAATTTTCAATCTCATCTATTTATTTACATAATTAGAGCTTACAAATTCAATTTACAAGAATTAGGTAAATAGTGACATTGTTAAATAGATAAACCTTTTTATACTTCTAGTGGAATTACTTCACTAAAAGCTGGTCCCTTATTCCACATACCAAAAAATCTATACACCAATTTTATGTTTAATGTCTGACTTTCGTTATATATATTTTTATTAATATCACAATTTTGTTTTTTCACTATTTTATTTTTATTATAGCTTTAATCCTGATATATATATACATATAAATATATAGATATAGATAATGTCAAATTCCTAGAATCTTGCTGCTTTCCTCGGCACTTCACTTTTAATTTTGTATTTAACAAATAACCACCGAAAGGATTTGATAATAATAATGTAGAATGTCAAAGTCCCAACGCACAATATATTTTAGTTGGTGAAATGCACGGCAAATTGCTTTATTCTATCAACTCAAACATCACAGCAAAGGATATCGATCGATTCTATGCTTCTGTCAAATAAACTTGGAAGATTTTATTTATAGTTACTGCGATATGAAAATAGTGGCTACTATTTAAAAGGAGATCGATGCGAGACGCGTGGCCAAGGGAAAGGTCTGGCATTGTCGTATGGCCGAGCGGGGCTTCTCAAACAGACAACCTGGTAACTGTGTTATACATCCCCAGCAGGCCCATCTGTATGGGCGCCATGATAATTCTCCATATATTAGGTGTTTGTATACTGGGGGCTACAGGTCACAACACTGGACTCAGTCGAATTCTGACCATGCAATTCTATGAAAAATGAAAAACGTAACCCAGGCTGGAGATTCCAACACTGCGTAGAAATTTGTGGACTTCTTTAAAGTTGTTATGTAACATTCGCAGTTGCGTCCATAGAACTCAAATTCGATTGCAGGCAAAGGTTCCGAGGAAATACATAATAATGTTCCGCTTCACTTTGTTCAGCTCTTATTTTTTTTTTTTCGGTAAATACTATTTAGTCTATTATATTATATGTACAGGTGAAATTTACAATCAGTAAGACAGTCCATCCAGGGCCAGCATTGGCGCCATGGATATCTTAGTTTAGAAACAAAAAGCTCCCACGCAGGGGCAGCACCTACTAGACTTTCAAAATTCTCCAGAAACCTGCTAAGGTTGGAAACCTGTATGACTTTGACAAGCAGCCAGACATATTGCCCAATAGACTTAAACAAGAACATGATTGCCCACTCAGGAGCTTCCTTCCAAAATTGACTGTGGACCGACAGAGAACTTACATTGGTCCGACATGAACATGACAGTATTTAAACCTGAGAATAAACTAGACCAACATAAACAGAACAAAGTAAAAGACTGCAATTGAACAAACACAATGATGACCAGAGTCAAAATACCCGCTAAGACTTCAATCCAGAACCCGAGCCGAGAGAGAGAGACCTGCGCTGGAGGTAGCGTCGGAGTATCAGTCATTGCGGGGTTCCTTTTCTTCCACGATGGTGCACCATCTGTGGCCCTCGGGGATTCCTTCCCACATTGTTGTCCATGGGTCCTTAGCCCTGCCATGAGGCTCCGGCACCTGGGGGTGCGAGGGGTCGTGCAGGGGCTCCTTCCCAGAGGTACCCGCCTCAGTTGATGGCTGCAGAACTGGGTTCTCCCCCTCAGAGTTTTCTGGAGGTAGTTCCTCCAATCCTAGGGGTTTTCCTTCATCATTCCCTTCTGGAATTTTTGTGAAGAGGACTGATATATGGGCATTGATGCCTGCATTGTCCTTTGAGCTGCCCAGGGTGAACACAGCTGAACCAAATGCAGGCAGACCTGGCCTCCCTTCACTCGAGCAGCCAACCTCCACGAATTGCCCAGCTTGAAGTGGTGTAGCCCTCGCCCGCCTGTAGCAGTAGCAACAGCAACATTGGTGGTGCTCATCCGCTGCTGGTGTGCGAGAGGAAGAACCTCGCCTGGACCCCCTTCTGTTTGGTTGCCTTTCTCGTAACCTTGCCATAGCAACTCCTCTGATTTCCCCGAGCCCCTGAGGTGAATTGCAGGACCATGCACAGGGCGGGTCGCACTACGAATCCCACTCAGGCGTGAGGGAGGAGTTTCGTTTTTCACAACCAATTTGCCTCGAATCCAAATTGCCAAAGCGATGAAATTTGCTCCTTGAATCCACCTTACCGTGTATTCTTGCAAAGTGCAGCGACCACCCAAGGGGAAAGCCAGGAATACTGCGACGGGGAGCCAAGACTGCCTGGCAGGGTGGTAGAATGACCATCCACCCAATGATCCTCCGCGTCTACGTATCCTCAGCCTGAACATTCCAATGCACTCGCATCTGCCCCTCTGCACCATAAAAACCTCCCTCATTCCTCCTTTGAAGTCGAACATTAACTGCGATTTGCCCCTCCATCTGCATTTGCTGATCGACATTGAACGCTCTTGACATGGCCTACGGGGAACTATACCTTGGCGGCTATATTCCATTACTCCATCGCATTGTCACGGGGCGACACATGCTGGGCATGTGGCTCAACCTCTGGCGACGTGCCAGCACCCGCATCTGGGGCTTTGGTCAGCTCTTATTAGGTATTGAATGAAAATAAATTATCACAGGAAATTTTAACAAACCAATTAATTTAGATTTAGAAAACAAATAAAATTTCGCAAGGTTTCTATTATTTTATATATAATTCAGGGCAATAGGGGAGAGTTTCCAATATTTTATAAATAGTTTATATTATTAGGAGAGAGTTTATATTATTTTATAGGTAGTTTATACCATTAGGGGAGAAGGAAGTGTTGTTGTTATACAAGTTGTAATAGGATATTTAAACATATACACATTTAAAAAAACACAGAAGAAGATTTTCAACCATGAAGATTTGCACTCACTTTACCATTAAGATTCTTAATCTGTAAATAAGATTTGTTATAATACCAAGGGTCAATACCATGCCTTATAAGAAGCCCATAAGTCACTTCATACGATATCTTTTTTACTTAATCAATTTAATTAAAATAAGTCACTCCATATGATATCTTTTTATTTAATTCATTTAATTAAAAGCGCATAACTACTCTGGCTATAAATATTAACCTTTGATTTTTGTATACTATTATTGATATCTTAGAATATTCACTACCATCCACTTAACAATTATTGATAATTAAATTAAAACTCTAAAATCCGTATTCCAAGAATATTTAGAGAAGGTCAAATCAATACCATCCACCTAATACTTATTGATAATTAAATTAAAATTCTAGAATCCCTATTCCAAGATAAACATATTTATATGTGTAATTAGGTGGACAACTTTCTCTCTATTTCAAAAATGTTTTTCTACAATTTAATTTAATTATCAAAAACTATTAGGTGGATGCTAGAGATTTATCCTCCTTGAAATATGCCAAAATATTCATAGTAGTATTCACACATCAAAGGTTAAGATTCATCTCCAAGATAGTTATGCTATTTTAATTAATTTGTTTGGAAACAATTAATTAAAGAAAATATCATATCAACATATGTCATATTGGACAAGCGGTATTGAAAAGCCATTATATTGACCCATGGTATTATAACAACAATTATTTACAAGTTACAATATTGTTACATGTTTTTTCGATTGTATATATGTTTAACATTTATATTAATTCTTTTCTATAAATTATATTTTTTAAATAATCCCATGGGGAAAACTCAATTGGTGATGAAGGTGATGTAAAATCGTGCAAACCAAAAGATCAAAGGATCAATTGTTGATTCCTCTCTCTTAAGAATATAATAATAATAATAATAATAAACTATAAGTCAAAATTTATATTAATCATAAAGTATTTACATGGATATCAAAAAACATGTGGTCTCATCTCGACTAGGTTTGTGACCAATGTGATGACCATACAACATACAAAAAGAAAAATTGTCAACTGAGAGGCCCACACTGTGAGAGGCCTCCCATTCTAGAAAACTAATAGAACAAGAAACACACCAATGAACATAATGAGTCGTCGGATGTAATTAAAGCGAGGTTGTCCAGCCTATTACTTGGGGTAGGTGGCACACAATACATGTAGTTGACATGGTGCTCAAACTAAGCGAGCTAGGTTTCGCATTTTTCAACCTTTTCAGTTAGCAAATTCTCGTTATGCTAGAATATGGCCACCATCTCATGAACATGGCATTGGAAGTACTAGAGCTCCTCAAGTTTTGCCATGATAGCCTCATGTAACTCCTTGCAAGCTTGATCATGGGCGTCTATGTGAGCAGAGACTAATTAGAGCAGTTCAAGAATTGTCGAGGATGGACCAGACCTCCTAGAAGACAACCGACCCATGAATCCATAACAACCTTGGCTGGAGTAGTCCCGTGTTTCCGAACCACAAAGATGACCTTGCCTGCGACCACCCATTCCTAAATCATAGCCGAGTTGTGAGACCATTTGATGATGGTAGACTGACCATGGAAGCAACAGACAAGCTACGATCCCCAGGAGCGCCTCGACCCCCATGACTAGAATGTCTCACTCCCCACATGGAGCTTCCCTCTCAAATAAAAACATCACCCCGAGACCTAGCTATGGGGTAAGTACCTTCCGTCTTTGCCAAAGAAATTATGCATGAGGATAAGGGACATGGTTTCATAATGGAGCGTAAAGGGGACCTACATAACTCGAGAAGAGGGACTCCCCTAGAAATACCACCTGCCACCCAAAACTAACCAAAAACAACTGCAAACAAGAAATACAAGGAGAACCAATGCCAAGAGGCCCACCACCCTAAATTTGCCACTCGAGAATATCCAAATAGGGCTACAGAGGATAGAAATTAGAGGGGAGAGGGTCAAGTAGAAAGAAACAAGCATCCAAGACAAAATTGGAAGGTAATAAAAATATAGCACCTGAGACGAAGTAGAAAAATGAGGGGTGAGTTATGACTAGAATCCCAAGTAAGAAGGAACGAGAATGTGATAAATTCGAGAGACCATTGGCACCCTAGACCCATAGTCACCACCTCAAGAACAGTAACAACACCACCTTCATGCCCAGAATTGCAAAGGAAAGAATCATAGATTCGACACGAGTCATTCCAAAAACATCCTCGAAGTAGCCAAGGTCGAAAACCACATAAGAGGAGGGAAATTAAGATAGGATTTGATGAGAACCAATGAAGGAGCATCCACTAGATTGGCCCAAGGAAGGAATGTTTCTTGGGCATATGGAGCAAGAGAGAGGGAGATGCTTGGGGCATGCCTATGGTAGAAATAATAGACCACCACCTTGGTGCAGAAGCTAAAGAGGATGCTAGTAGGGAAAGAGGTGCAAAACATAGAAAAACATTTGACGATGAGAGGGAATTACCATTGATGGCATGTAGCGAGAGGAGGAACGATGCTATCGTGTTGACAAAAGAGCATACTCAAGGGAATGAATTTTTCACACACGCAAACATAGGTGAATATACCATGGCATAGTGAAGGGGATGCTACCTTGTCTTCGAAATCCTTAAACACTTAACACCTAACATCTATCACGTGACAGGTGGCTATCGTAGTCCAACACCCCCACTGGGGAAATAATAATAATAGTCTAAAATAAAGTTATTATGTAGTTAATTTTTAAACGAAAACTTAATCTAAGTACTGTGAGATGTGCCACGGGGTAACACAATTATCATCGATTGATGCTAATTGGTGCTTATCAACCAGTTAATTTATATCGTTGCACTAGAAAATATATGTCACAAGATTATTAGCCATGGAGATTCACTCCCACTTTATGGTAGAGATTATAAACTTGTTACAATATGTAATGCCCCTCTATTTCAGAAACTATAACAGTTAAGCCATTATATTTATTAGTTGAAATACTCATAATAATGGCACGATGGCCAAGATTTGTTTTTGGAAAAAAACTATGATAATGTAAAAATTGAGTTGGAAATAATTAAATATGATTTTGTGAGGAATTAACTTGAAAGATAAAAATATTGGATGAGATCACTATCCTAATCGATAATCTAGGATGGATAGATTGGATAAAGGAAAAAAAAAGAATTTACTCAACTCTCTGAAATCACTCCAAAGAAAAATTCCTAGAGTGAAATTATGTGATTTACTAGATAAGTAAATCAAAAAATCTAGAAAATCACTCAATGCAAGGAAAAGAGCACTACAAGGGGTGAAAATAACCGTAGTGGCTAAAGAGAGGCTTTAAAGGATGAAAAATAATTCCTTTTAACAAAATAAAAATAGGAAAATCCTAGGGTATGGGGATTGGAAAATCCTAGAAAAAAGGGATGCTATTATAGAAAGTCTACTAGGAAAGTGAGACATAAAAATGCCTTCATGAAGACAACAAAGGTTGTTGATTCTGGGAGGAAAAGTGATCTCAACTCAGGGGAGACTGGGAGTGACAGTTCAAGGTTGGTTGAAAATTATTCTTTCCAAGTTAATTCAGTTTTTGGTTATTAGATTGTCTCGTAATGAAGTATCTGTCATTTTATAAATTTTTCTGTTGTAATGGGACTGAAGTGATTATGTTATGTTCAATTTTAGGACCTTTGATAATCATAGTGTTTTTTTTAGTATGGTAGTTAAATAAAGAAATTTAGATTTATTTGACATAAATGAACTCCTAAGTATTGCATGGTTGTGGCTCCAACAATTGTTTGGTCTTTATGTAGGTAATATAGTTGCATAGACCCTGGAGTCTCATTGCATAAAAGTAACTAGATTTGCCTTAGATCATGGGTTGTATTAGTTATTTAACCACTGTACTCGGCTGCTCTCTAGTATATATTTCTCATGGTTGAAAACTTTTAGTCCAGATCTGTATATTACATTAGAATTAAAATGAGAAAGTAATATGTAGGAATTCTCATAAGTAGGTGAGCATGCATGTGTTTCGGTATATGAAGTGAGACTATGGGGTACAAAAATGTGTACCCAAAGGCTTCTATTGTTACAAGTTTTCTTTCTAACAATAGCATGACTGCCTCATTTTCCCATTATAATGGTATAAACACAACCAAGATCTCATGGAAGCAGAGTACAATGATATAATTGGGGCATAGCTTCAGCTAAATTGAAAATAACGATCATACACTTATCAGACTCAACAGTTCACTTCTAGCTCTAGTGCTACTATGATATCCAAGCATAGCTATTAACCATAAATTAAACACTAAATGAAACAAAGAATAACTGCATATCTTATGCTCAATTGATGCCGACCCAACATATCTGAAATGTTGGTCAAGAATGGTAACCTAGATGTTTGAAATAAGTCTTCCAAATTAATGAAATTGCAGGAAAGAAGAATAACAGACAAGCCTCTCTACTCAAACTCAACCAGAAGCTCTCACATGAACAAGCATTCCTAAGAGAGGTAATATATATGAGAACCATAAGGAAAGAAAAACACCTTGATAGAAAATCGCGAAGAGTTATCATTTCCAACACTACGAATGCAATTAAAATTATTAGAGGACATCATCTTAAACATACCATCACTAAACAATTTATCCATCAATATGGTAAGGAGTTGATATTATGATAAAATTTAAACAAATAGTTGTACATAGAGGAAAACCAAAAATAACTTATTAATGGTTACATAAGTTAAAATCCTTGAATAGAACTACCCATGTCTGTAACAATTCAATGAAAAGGGAAAGTTAGCTAGTGGGCATATTCGCATTTCATATTTAAGAAAAATTACAATATGAAGCAATGCTCTTGGGGCCAACAACAAACTTTGGGGTGAAACCCATCTCCCGAAAAGGGGGAAAAACAAAAACAAAACCAATACAATAATTAATTCTCCTCCACTCCATCTTTCGGGGTATACCTAGAAAGCAGATTAAAAGCATCTCGAATAGTAGAAATGAACTCGATAGGTCTAGAGAAGGCTTAAAAGATGAAGATGCATGTATTGTGTATGACCAATATGAGTAGGGGATTCAAGAATCCGAGACCAACCTGGAATAGAGTCAAATATTAGACAAGTTATGTGAACGACTAAAAAATCATCATGCTCCGAGGCATGGGTGGTGGATATTATCTATGATGGCATGATAAATAATAGAGAGATGAGTTAGGCAATGATAAAAACTCGAAAATAATTTAGATAAAGTTCACATGTATCTATCATGGAAAACTACCATAGCTAAGGATAACCATACCTGGCCTCCATACCTTTTCTAGAAATAGAATTATTTTACGCTTGAGTCAAAGGGCCCTCGGTAGTGACCCTAAAAACTAGGTAGGGAAGCAATTTAGAACAAAGTAACCATCTAGAAATGGTTGCAAATTGGGGATGAAACCCAAATATGGAAGTGAAACCCACCAAGGTATCTCAAATGAGGAGGGCTAGTGTCCCTTTTTCTTATTCAACTCTCTTTGGCAAAAACTTGTTTGCTACCTACAAATCGACAAAAGTTTCTTTGATATCACATAGGAAGGATGATTTCTTAATAAAACGTAAATGAAAAAAAATATACTTGCCATATTGTTACCTATGAAATTACAGACCCTCAAACCATAGTGAAATGGATTAAGGGTTCCATCATAAGAGAAAAAAAAAAGCTAGGCTTTCCAGTGCCTAAGGTCCACGACACCGCTACCAAACCAAAACCATTTCTTTTGATGGGTGTACCAAGAGGGTAGAGCAATTCGTGTGCAGACTAAGTTCGAAAAATCACTAAGTATCTCCAAGAAAAGCATGATAAAAACTATGGGACATTGTGTTATGGTTTGAGAGGTTACATCTCTTACTATCGATCTACTAATGACATATCTCATCCCTTGAAGTGACATCATGGAGTTAACAATGATGTCGATGGCAGTACCACAGGGTAGGAAGAGACCACATGGCCTGAATGGCATGGCTGAAATCGAATGGCAGAAGGTACAATGGTACTCTGGTGGCTCTAACGAAGTATATATTGGAGTGCACAGGCCAGAGAAGGTAAGGTGGAGGCCAAGGCAAATTTCTGACCCTATCTGCCGAAGGAGCTAGGTAGAACAACATTGGAGATGGGCAAATTGGAATATTCCCTAAGGTCAACATTAGACAACCAACACCATAACCATATCTAAGAAGAAACCTCCATAAGTTATGCAAAATTAACCTTGTATACAGTTAAATGTAAGTATTTTATGTGTATTGCAGTCAGAAACAGTTACAACATCTTTTTAACCAAACAAATGATAGGAGACTAGAAAAAAATTGAGGTTGTGGTGTATAGTGTTATGTAGTAGAAGAGCTAAGTCGCTAAATATGATAACAATACCTCATACATCTGATCCATTTCTAATGTCATAAGAAATGATAAGAAGAATAAACTATAACAAAAAGAAACCATATATATGACTATGTAGATCGGAAATGCTATCAGAACCAATCATTCTACACTGGGTTTGCATAAATGTACCGTTACCGGTTACTATTGCACAGGATTATCATGAAAAGGAAATTTTTTTGATGTTGATAAAATGATTTGCTTGACTTACACCTTATTCTAGTTGAATGTTGGAGGAGACAACCCCAGCCACTACTCCAATGAATGACTTATATATAGAACTAGAAGAAGGAGGTATGTCAACTCCCACTCAATTTGCGGAAATAATCAGAAACATTCGATAGGCATTGGCACAACTCCAAAGTAGCACCGAGCGATTAATAAAAGCTAGTTAAGAAAAAGAGAAATTGATTAGAGAATGGACTGCGAATTCTAGTCATAGGTTTTGAGCCAGAAGGGTCAAAATGGAAGCCGACATGATCGATTTTGAACAAATCATAAAGTGGAGAATAATATGATGATAAATATTCTAAGACCCATAAGGATAAAAAGTTGAAAGAACTACAAGGAGAGTTCTGAAAGATAAAATCTCCTACCTTTGATGTTGAAAAGTAGGAGGACAAAGAAGCTTGGCTCCTAAATATGGTTAGTTTTTTTCAAGTGTACGAATATGAAAGCATGATGAAGGCAAGATTGGATGTTTATCAGTTGTAGGGAAAAGCCACTCTTTGGTGGGAGGAGACAACAATGATACATCTGTTAGATGAGAAAATTGTTTCGCTGGAGGATTTCCAATAGAAATTCAAAGCTCACACTCTCAGTGAGAGGTATTATGATGACCGGGCAAAAGAACTCCATGAATTGAGATTAGGAATGATTACTATGGACGAGTTTGTAACCAAGTTCACCAATATTCTTTGGTCTGTGCCTTACATCAGAGAGGAAAAGGCTAACATACATATATTTTTTAATTATTTGCTAGTTGTGTATAAAGAAAGAATCAAGTTCGATAATCCCATAACTATGAATGAAGTAGTCAAAAGGGCCCGACTTTGCTATCAATCATTCCAAAATTAAAGTGAGGTTTCTCGACCTTCATAGAATAACAATAAAACAAGATGGGCCAACATAATATTACACTTGCTCCAAAGTTGTAGAGTTGGGGAGCAAGAAGAACATAGTGGGTAAGGAACAGGAGCCACTAAAGTCCTTGGGATGTGGCAAAGCACACTTGTTATGGGATTATCCTTAGAATTTGAGGTCAATTTACAATGTATAGGTGGCAAGAGAAGCTTCTACGGTAAATTATGTGGCCAAAAGAATTCTGAGAATCAACGTGAAATTGGAAGACCAATAAGGAGAATGTCAATCTACCATAATTGATATTGAAGGTATTATCCAAAACCAACCTGTGTCTTTTTTAATAGACCATGGGGCTAGCCTAAGTTACATATATCCTTAGATTGTGGAAAAGTGTAATATAAAATTAGAAAAAATTCATAATTCTGGCTGGTGCATCTAGCCACTTGTACTAAAATGAGAGTGACCCATGTGGTAAAATAGTGTGTAGTGAATTTAAATGGATATGTGATAGAAATCAACTTAAACATCCTTCCCCTATGATGATACGATGTTTTAATTGGGATGGAATGGTTGGTACAACAAAAGATTGTAGTTAATTATCTGGAAAAGATAGTGAGTTGTGTGGATGCACAAGGGAATTCCTTTTTGGTGAAGGGAAAACTAAAACCAGTTTTAGTTTGACAAATAATAGCCTTACAACTGAAAATAACAGCAAGGAAAGGCTATCAAGTTTATATGGTACATGTGGAAGAACATGAACAATAGACAAAAGTTGTAAGTTTAGATGAGTTACCGATGGTAAGAGAGTTTCAAGATGTGTTTCCTGAAGAAATTCCCAAGTTACCCCCTTAGAGGAACATCAATTTATCAATTGATTTAGTCCCTGATGCTACGCCTGTGTCCACATCCGCATATTGAATGTCTACCCTAGAGTTGTTAGAATTAAATATGCAGCTACAAGGGCTATTAAATAAAGGCTATATCAGATCAAGTGTGTCACCATCGGGAGCCCCACTATTGTTCGTTAAGACTAATCATGATACAATTAAAATGTGTACTAAATATAGAGAAATAAACAAATTAACCATTAAAAAAATATACCCTCTACCCCAAATTGATGATCTGTTTAATCAAGTGAGGGGAGTAGTTGTTTTATCAAACATTAATTTTTGAACTTGATATCATCAGTTATGCATAAGGGATGAAGATATACACAAGGCAACTTTTAGAACTAGGTATGGGAATTATGAGTTTTCGGTGTTACCTTTTGAGACTCATTAATGCACCTGTGACCTTCACGTGTCTCATGAATAGTGTGCGACATAAGTAACATGACCAACTTGTGTTAGTCTTCATCAATGATATTCTAGTATACTCTAAAAATGTGGAGGAACACCAAGAGCATCTTAGATTAGTGTTGAAAACATTGAGGGAGCAACAACTTTATGTGAAGAGGAGCAACTATGAGTTATATAAACATAAAAACCAATATTTAGGACACATCATCTCCAAAGAGGTATTAGCAGTGGACTCGGAGAAAGTTAAAGCAATTATCAATACCAAAATATTTATCAGCAGTTCGTTACTTCATGTCGATTGTTGGGTACTACTATAGAATTGTTTAGGGATTTTCAAATTTGACTCACTCCATGACCTATCTAAAGAAGAAGGGGTTGAAGTTTGAATGGACAAATAAATTTTAGGAGACCTTTAACAAATTAAGGAAAAAGTTGAAAACAACCCCTATCTTAAAGATAGTAGACCCAAATAAGGAGTTTAGAGTTTGTACTTATGCTTGTCTAGAAGGATTGGGGACTATGCTATTACAAGACAATGTGGTTATAGCCTATGAGTCAAGAAAACTGAAAAAACACGAACAAAACTATGTTGTTTATGACTTGGAGCTAGTTGCAGTAATCCATGCCTTGAAAATGTGTAGGCATTATTTGTTGGGAAAGAAGTTTGTGTTGGTAAGTGATCATATTAGCTTAAAGTATTTATTTATTCAACCTGATATAAATTCTAGGAAGGCAAGATGGTTAGATTTCCTTAGCAAATTTGACAGGGAAATTAAACACATTAAGGGAAAAGAAAACAAAATCATTGATACACTAATTAGATATTCTCATTTGTTGATTGCTAGTGCAGAAAGTAGTGTAAGATTATATTTTGAAGAACAAATAAAATTGGTATCGCAACAAGTCATGAATTACCAAGAAATGTAGTTGAAAGTACAATAGGGGAACTCTTGGGATATGATTTAATCCCAAAAGGTTGAATTACATATGAGAATTGGTTGTATATTCTAGGGTAGCAGCATTAAAGAAAAGCATTCGAGATGAATGCCATAAGAGACCATATGTTGGTCATTTGGGGTATCAGAAAATGATAACAAACTTAAGAAAACATTTTTTTTGGCCAGCTATGAAGAAAGGGCTGGAAGATTATTTAGCCAAATGTCTAGAATGCCAACAAGTTAAAGTGAAACACCAACATCTAGTATGATTGTTGAATCCAATGTCCATACCTGAGTAGAAGTTAGAGGTGATCTCCATGGATTTTATAACTGGATTACTAAGGACCATACATCATCATGACTCCATTATGGTACTAGTTGATACATTGACTAAAGCAACACATTTTATTCTAGTACAATCCACTTTTGGTACGGCACAAATTACTAATATCTTCATGCAGGATATCTTTAGGCTACATGGGATATGAAAGGTGATGGTATGAGATAGAGATGAAAATTTTACCTCCAACTTATAGAAGGGTTAGTTCGGGGGTTCAAGAACTAAGCTAAAATTTAGTATTGCATACCATCCGCAAACATATGGGAAAACTAAAAGAATGAACCAAATTATGGAAGATATGCTCTAAATGTATGTGATGGACATGCCGACTAAGTGGGAAGATTTTCTACATCTAGTTGAGTTCGGTTATAATAATAAATACCTAACTACTACCAAGATGATCTCCTTCGAAGCCTTGCATGGCAAGAAATGTCATACCCTACTCAGTTGGAGCCAACCTGAGGAGAGATTGATTCTTGGACCAAAGGTTCTATAGGAAATGGAACAAAGAATGCAGAAAATTAAACAGAATATCAAAACTACCCAAGATTGACAAAAAAGTTACGCAGACAAGAAAATAGACCATAAGGAGCTTAAGGTGGGAGAACATGTGTATGTGAGGGTTAAACCTCGAAAAAGTACTCTTAGAACCAGAGAGTGTGCTAAATTAGCACCGCGATTTTGTGGGCCATTTGAAATTCTAGATCGCATGGGTCTAGTAGCATACCAGTTGGCATTACCTACTCATGTTAAAGTTTAGAATTTATTTCATGTCTCATTATCGAAAAATTATTTTCATGATCCTTCTCATATACTTGACTGAAATGGGTTATATGTGGAGCCCAATGGAGACATTCTACGAGAGCAACTCAGCGTCTTGGAGTGGAAAGAGATCATGCTTCGTAATCAGGTTGAGGCATGGGATAAAGTGTAGTTGAGGCACTTTACACCTAAGGAGGCCACTTGCAAACTAGAAGACAACATGAAAACAAATTATCTAGCTTGGTTTGCTAAACAAAGTCCGAGAAAGAAACACCGCAGATAGTGTTCTTTTATTTTAGGCGAGGATGATGTAATTCCCCTCTATTTTGTAAAATATAATAGTTAAGACATTATATTTATTAGTTTAAATACTAATAATAATGGCATGATGGCCAAGGTTTTCTTTTGGAAAAAAAAAACTATGATAATGTAGTTAATTGAGTTGGAAATAATTAAATGTGGTTTTGAAAGGAATTAATTGGAAAGAAAAAAGATTGAATGAGATCATTAACCTAATCCATAATCTGAGATGGATAGACTGGATAAAGGAAAAACAATTATTCAACTCTCCCAAATCCCTCTGACAAAAAGCTCCTCAAGTGAAATTATGTGATTTAATAGATAAGTAGAGAAAAAAATCTATAAAATCACTGAATGTGGGGGAAACAACACTTCAAGGGGTGAAAAGCACCATAGTGGGAAAATAAGGGGCTTTAAAGGATGAAAAAGAATCCTTTTTAAGAAAAGAAAAATAGGGAAAGCCTAGGCTATGAGGATTGGCAGATCCTACAAAAATGGGACGCCATTATAGAAATTTTTCTAGGGAAACTCACGCATAAAAATGCCTTGACTAGGAAAACAAAGGTTGTTGGTTCTAGGAGGATAAACGATCTGAGCTCAGGGGGGACCAGTAGTGATGGTTCAAGGTTGGGTGGAAAATTATTCTTTCTAAGTTAATTCATTGCTGAGTAATCGATTTTCTGGTAATGAAGTATTTATCTCTTTATAATATTTTATGTTGTAATGGGAGTGAATTGATTATGTTCTATTCAATTTCAAGACCATGGATAATCATAGTGTTTTTCTTAGTATCGGTATTTAATGAAAGAAATGTAGATTTATTTGGAATGAAGGAACTCCTAATTATTGCAAGTTTGTAGCTCCAACAACTGTATGGTCTCTATGTAGTTAATGTAGTTGCATAGAACCTAGAGTCTCATTACATAAAGGTAAATAGATTTATCTTAGAGCATGGGTTATATTAGTTATGTAACCACTATATTCAGTTTCTCTCTAGTATATTATTCTCATGGTTCAAAACATTTAGTTTAGATTTGTATATTACATTAGAATTAAAATGAGAAAGAAATATGTAGTAATGGTCATAATTAGGAGATCATGCATGTGTTTTGGTATATGAAGTGAGACTTTGGGATACTTTAATGTATACCCAAAGGCTTGTATTGCTAAAAGGGTTCTATGTAAGAATAACATAGTTACCTCATTTTTAAAGTATCATTGTATAAACACAACCAAAAAATCAGGAAAGCAGAGTACAACAATATAGGTGGGGTATAGCTTCGGTTGACTTGAAAATAACAATTATACACTTATTTGACTCAACAATACACTTCCAAGTCTAGTGCTACTATGATATCCCAACATAACTATAGATTTGTAAATTAAATACTAAAGCAAGCAAATAATAACTACACATCTTATGCTCAAATAATGTTGACCCGACATATCTCCCCGATTGGTGTGGATAAAAGGAACAAGTGCAAAGTCTTGATGGATGGCAGAGGTCATCAGTACACACCTCACCCCAGGGAAATCATGGTTGAGGGTGCAGGGAATGCTTCCAGAGAAGAAAGGATCATGAGACAAGCCACCATGCCAATTATGGTAATTAGAGGGAAAGAAAGTGGCGACGGAGTGTTGAGGACGGGAAGACGAGGTGGCATTTGCACAAGGAGAGCCGATGAAGATAACGAGGTTAATAAATTCAGAACTTGCAAGTTGGCGGAGGTAGTTGAGACCAGAGGTAAGGTGAAGGAACCATGTTCCCAATTCGAGCAAACGAAAATGGCGGAGGGCGGCAGGAAGGTAAGGTTTGAGAGGGAGGAGGAAGGTAGAACGACGAGGAGTGAAGGTAATCAGAGGATCAAGGAGGATGACAGAATGCAGGGAGTAGAGAAATATCAGAGGGTAGCAGAGAATGAGGGAAGGATCAGGAGGAAAGTTCAGGGAGGGACGGAGGAAGAAGGAGTAAACAGAGAAGGCGAGCTGAGACAAGGGCAGGTTGAGAATAGAGAGAGAGGGAGGTTCGAAGTTGGCCAAGGAAGCCAAAGAAATAAGCAGGAAAACCATCCAAGAAGGGGTAAATGCAGAGGTGGTAAGGGACACGGCAGAACCAGGAACACTGAAAGAACAGATAATGATGTGCAGGTCCCCATCCAGCAGAAAAGAGGTCGCCGAACAGTGGACCAGACAGCCAGGGAGGCAGAAAATGCGTATAACAGCGAAGTCAATGAAGATATAAGGAAAATTATAGAAAATATGGAAAAGTGCGTTTTGGAGGAGGCCTCCGATCTAGAGATGTATGACTGGCGTTCCCTCCTGCTAGACCCAGGTAATACCAGAGGCCGCCTCTCCTAGTATAAACAGGAATTGCATATATTTTGGGTTATGAAGTGTTTTCTCACCAAGACTATGGAGCAAATTGCGGAGGAAACGATCGAGATTACACAAGGATAACCAAGCCTGAAACGGGAAATGATGAGTCTGCATTCCGCGCTGCTGAATCAGGGCAGGCAACTGGAGGATATCAAAAGAAGCCTGAAACTGTTATCCAAGGCGCATTGCGAGGAAGAGGTGAAATTGGAGCTTGTGGATGACTGATGCGTTATGCTCTGTCCTTTTTTGAAATGTTTATGATCAGTAGAAGTAGTTTAGAATCTGATACGTATCATGTAATAAATGTAAAAGAAGTTTATCATGCGTGCTGGCAGTTTGTTTTGGTTTCATTGTAATGGACCTGTTCCATAACTGTGAGGATGTCAAAATCGGTTTTTCGAGGTTTCCCCATTTGGTTTCCCCTCGGGGCGGATGGTGGATCCCTGTGTTTGTATATAGTTTAGTGAATTGTTAATAGAAAAGGTCTTACCTGAGTTTACAAAAAAAAAATGTTGACACAACATATCTAAAATGCTGGTCAAGAAGGGTAACCCAATCTTTGAAGGATTTCTTCCAAATTAGTGAAACTATAGGTAAGAAGCATAGCATACAAGCCTATATGTTCGAACTCAACCAAAGAATATCCCATGAATAAACATTCAGAAGAAAGGTAACATAGATACAAACCATAAGAAAAGAAAACACCTTGAGAGAAAATGGCAAAGAGTCATCATTTCCAGCACTATGTATGCAATTGAAATTATAAGAGGACAACATCTTAAACATCAACAATCACCAAAAACTTTAGCAATAAACACATTAAGGAGATGACATTATTATAGTAGTTAAAAAAATAGTCACACATAGAGGAAAACCCTAAATAAGTTATTAATGATTACAAAAATTAAGAACCCTAAACCGAATTGTCCATGTCTGTAACAGTTCAACGAAAATGAAACAAGAGCGAGTGGGTGTATTCCATTTAACATTTAAGAAAAATACAATATCAAGAAACACTCTTATGGGCAATAAGAAACATTGGGTTGGAACCCATCCCCCCAAAAGGGGGAAGAAACAATACAATCTACTCTATTCCATCTTTCGAGGTATAGCTAGAAAGCAGATTAAAAACACTTGGAACGGTTGGAACAAACTCGATAGATCAAGATAAGGATTCAAAGGCAAATATGCATGTACTATGTATGAACAATAGGAGTAGAGGATTCAAGAATCCAATACCAAGTTGAAAAAGAGTCGAATCATAGGTGAGCCAGGTGAACAAACGATAGATCATCATGCTCATAAGCATTGGTGTTGGAGATTACATGTGAGGGCATGAGAAACAACAAAGAGATGAGTTAGACAAAGATAAAAGCTAGAAACTAATTTAGAGAAGGTTAATAGGTAGCTATCATAGAAAACTACCATATCTAAGGATAACCAAACTGGGCCTCCATAGCTTTTATGGAAACAAAATTACACTAGATGTGAGTCAAAGTAATCGAGACAATGAGGTGACAAACAAATTAGTACAATGATTTAGATTAGAGTAACCAACTAGAAATGGCTGCAAATTGGGGTTGAGCCAAGAATATGGAAGAGAAACTCACCAAGGTCTCTCAAATGAGGAGAGTGAGCATCCCTTTTTCCTATTCAATTGTCCCTCGAGCACAACCTCATTTAAGACCTGAAAATAGACAACAATTTCTTAGATATCACATTGGAAGGACCAAAACTTAATAAAACAAAAATGAAAAAAAATATATACTTAACATAGTGCTACATGTGCAATTGCAGACCCTCAAACCCTAGTCAAATGGATTAAGGGTTCCATCAGAAAAGAAAAATAAAACCCCTCACAGAACCAAGCTTTCCAATGCTTGAGGGAGGCCATGACACCGCTCCATAACCAAAACCATTTATGTTTCTAGGTATGTGAGGAGGGCAAAGAAATTCATGTACAGGCTAAGCTTGAAAAAGCACTAATTATCACCGAGAAGAGTAGGATCAAAACTATGGCATGTTGTGTTAGGGTTTGAGAGGCTGCAGCTCTTACTGCCAATCTGCCAATGACATGTCTCGGCTCTTGATGTCATATCATGGATTTAACAAAGAAGTTGATGATAGTATCATAGGGGAGGACGAGACCACATGGCCCAAATGGCATGGTAGAATTTGAATGGTAGAAGGTACGGTGGTACTCTGGTGGCTCTAACGGAGGACGAAGCACATAGGACTGAGAAGATAATGTGAGGACCAAGGTAAAGCACCCAAACTATACAAGAGCCAAAGGATCTAGGGAGAACAACATTTGAGATGGGGAAAATTGGATTACTTCCTAAGGTCAACATTAGAAAACCAATAACATAACCATATGTATGAATCAACCTCCTTAAATTATTCATAGTTAACCCTCTATATACTTAAATGTAAGTACTTGATGTGAGCTATAGTCATAACCACTTATGAAATCATGTGAACCAAACAAATGACAGTAGACTAGAACAAAGTTCGTTTTGTGGTGTTTGATGGCATTTAGGAAAGAACGGTAGATTAACCATGCTAAGGAATATATAATAGTGTTATTTAGTAGAAGAGTTGGTGGTCTGGTTGCAGTTGTAAGGGATAATCCTTCAAATCTAGAAACGATCACCACAAGCGTAGGTGGAAGTTCTTCTTCTATTTCTCTTGAAGTTCTTCTTCTATTCCCCTTGTCTTCTGAAACACTATTTTATCCAATATCCTATCTCACTGGAATACCTTTGCTATAGGTAACTATTTTTCCCAATCCACCTCTTGTTCCTCCTTGTCCTCTGTTGTGTCATATGCCTATCCCTATTCATACCTGTACAAATCAGCAACATTGAAAATTGGAGATATTCCAATATGAAGGGGCAACTCAATTTTATATGCATTTGCATAAAATTAAATTAAGACTCTGCATGGTCCAATTTTCTTAAATTTTAACTTATTATACTCCCTTTTTGGAAATATTTCCTTCTTTAAGTGTGCCAAAACCAAATATCCAACTTCAAAGTTATCTTCTCTCTTCTTCAAATATGCTCTGTTCTTGTACTTTGTGTTGTTGTCCTATAACTGTTGTTTTACCTATTCATGTACTACTTGAATCTCTGAAACGAAATATTCTCCTTGAGCACTCCTCATTTAAGATTTACCCAAATCTATTAATTCAAACACTCCTCTTGGGTCCATTCCATAAACTATATGGAATGGACTCTGATTGTACTCCTATTAGGAGAATCATTATATGCATAGTTAGCCTATGCAAAAAATTGATCCCACTATTTTGGATGTTCACCTCCAAGACGTCTCAGAAGATTACCTAAGCTTTTGATTACAACTTCAGTCTTCCTAATAGTTAGAAGATGATAAGTAGAATTCAAACTCAGTTTAGTACCAAGTTTCTTCCACAAGGTCCTCTAGAAATGACCAACAAATCTTGTAACTGTATTTAAAACAATGCCCTTATGGCATAGGTTTGGTGCTATGGCATAGGTGTTGTCCTTGATGGCAACTCATTCTGGTGACAGATTACAATTCAGGCACTCAGAAAGAAGGAAAAGATATATACGCAGGTTCACTTTGACGAAGTTGCGTATACACACAGGTTCTATGAATGAAAACAATGTATACGCATGTTGGTCCAAACAAAGCCGCATATACACGCACTTTCATGCAAGGAAAAGCATGCACATCTTGAGAACTTATTTTTGGTCCGTGGTATTTAGTCCCTGATATTTGAACCTCTGGTTTTAGGCCATGGTATCTCGTCATAAGTGTTCATCCCAAGTATTGGGTCCATGGTATTTAATTGTTATGGTTTTTGGACTGTGGTATTGTGAAAGGCCTAAGGCTATAAAAGAGGAAGGAGATCATTCGGCAAGGAATTATCTGAATTATTGAATATCTGATAAAATGCTAGATCTGGAATACAGTGACTGGGTTATGGTGCAGATCTGGATCTGAAGGAAGAAGGAACTTGAGCGCAAGGAGAAGGATAAGTTCTTTTGATGGGTCAAAATCTTAAGGCTTAAATGATAGTATCTTTGTATGATCTTGATCTGTTCTATGTGGCGCTTGCTTGATCTATAATTCTGGTAATCTAGATAAACTAATATCTGATCGTTTGAAGGGGTAAATTACCTTTATAGATCTGTATGCAGGCTCAGTGAAGCGAAGGCACGTATACACACAGTTTCTGTAAGGCAAAAGCGCATATACGCAGGTTGATTTTAGCACAAAAGCGTATACACACAGTTTCTGTAAGGCAAAAGCACGTATATGCAGGTTGATCTTAACACAAAAGCATATACACGTAGCTTCTGTAAGGAAAAAGAGCATATACGCAGGTTGATCTTAACACATAAGCGTATGCATGC
Organism: Pinus taeda; assembly: GCA_000404065.3. Classification (NCBI taxonomy): domain Eukaryota; kingdom Viridiplantae; phylum Streptophyta; class Pinopsida; order Pinales; family Pinaceae; genus Pinus; species Pinus taeda. The sequence continues at coordinate 112,931 of APFE030406233.1, forward strand.
AGGTTTCCGAATGTTGAGGTAGCGTACGTCTCTTAATTTATGTTCTAGCTGCTTCTCTTGATTACTGCAGTGATCTGGGTTCAGAATCTGGGGTGTGATTACAGTTACTTTGATCTGGGTATGGTTGTTAAAGAAGTGTTTTGATTGGTGAAAAGGTGTTTGGTTGATGCAGAAATTCTTGATGTTTGATTAATGTTATTTGTGGATCCAGTCTGAAAATTTATGAAACGTGGTCCCTGGAAGAAAGATAAGGTTGTAGCCTTCTGTAGGTAGTAGCCTACATACTAGTATCTCAACTAGTACAAGAACTAAGGGGGTTGTATCTCCCTTCCAGGAGAAGCTGGAAAAAGAGAAAGACAATTGTAGCTCTCTGCAGGTAGCAGCCTGCATACTCGTAAAGGACTGCACCAGTACAGAATCATTGTAAAAGGAAGTTTCTAATAAAAAAGAAGATAAAGACAAATTGTAGCAGGTGGTTTTCACCCACATTGGGTTTCCACCTTATATATTGTGTTCTTGTGTGTGGTTGTCTTCTGATCTATTTTACTCCTCGTAACTATTTATATGATTCTGTTGCATAACTTAATGATCAACATCTGTAGAATAAAGTAAATTATAAATCTGCATAGTACACGCAGGTTTCCTTATTTGAAGTTGCTTATATATGCAGGTTCATCTAACTGAAGTAGCGTATATGTTATGGGTTTGAAAAAGAAAATAATTGACCAGATAATACTGATTCACCCCACCCTCTCAGTATTATTTCCAACAATTGGTATCAGAGCAAGTCCTTCAGAAGAAGATTGATCGCTTGAAGGAAGATCTATCATCATGAGCAACTACGAGAGGGAAGCATCAATCAGGCGACCGATTTTTGATGGGACAAACTTCGTATATTGGAAGGTAAGAGTTACTACCTATCTTCAATCTCTTGGTACATAAGTCTGGGATATCATAGATACATGGTATACTTTTCCATCAGCAACTCCTACAGATCCGGCTGAGAAGAAAAAATATGAAACAAATGCAAAGGAAGTCAATACTCTATTAGGATGCCTATCTCAATCATAATTTGTCAAGGTAATGCAGTTTAAATCCGCAAAAGAGATATGGGACAAGATTGCTCTGAGTTATGAAGGAGATGATCAGGTAAAACGAGCAAAACTTCAAACCCTCACGATTCAGTATGAAAATCTCAAGATGTATAATGATGAAAGTGTGGCTAATTTTTTTCTTCGTGTAGATGAGATTGTTAATTGTATGAAAAATTTGGGTGAAGAAATAAAAAGAGGTTGTTGTGGTTGAAAAAGTTATAAGATCTTTGTCCTATAGATTTGAATCTAAAGTTTCTGCTATAGAAGAAAAGGAGAATCTACAAAACCTTAAAATGTCACAGCTGCACGGAATTCTAACTGCTTATGAAATGAGGAAAGGAGGTCCATCAGACAAGAGAGTAGTTTCCTTCAAGGCTTCAGGCAAAGGAGAGTACTATGAGTCAGGACACGTGTCAGAAGAAGAAGAAGAATCAAATTTTGTCAGAAATCTTCAACGGGGTACTGGAAGATTCAGAGGTAAGTTACCTTTCAAATGTTTTGCTTTTGGAAGAGTAGGTCACTATGCTGCCAAATGTCCTCATAAGGATAAAATTGACAAGGGGAAGGGACCTGTTAGATGGAACAAGAAACAGAATGCAAATAAGAAAAGCTATTACACCCATGAAGATAGTGATGGACTATCAAATAGCGATGAATATGAATGAGGTAATCATTATAAACTTTTAATGGCCTTTGAAGATGATGATTACTTGGATGCTATAGATGTGGATGGTTTTTATGAAGAGATTTCTATACTCAAAACATGTTTAGAAGAAAAGAATGTGATCATTGATACTCTGCAATTTCAACTTGATGAAAAGAAAAATTTCTGAGAGAAGTTAGAATGTGAATGTTTGGCCTTAGAAAAGAAATTTGAGAAAACAAAGGCCCTTAATCTTAAATTTGTTGAAGGAATCTAAACTCTGTGATGAGATTATTCAATGTGCAACATCCCCTCTAATCAAGGACAGGATCTGGGGTATTAATGGTGAAAAACATCTCAAGCTTCCACCTCCAAAAGTTATCTTAAGTCCAGCAAAGAAGGAGTGAGAAAAGCCTAATAGAAATTCATCAGGTAAATCAGGGACAGTCTTCATCAAGAACGAACAAAGACTATCAAGAAAATCAGGGGCAAGCTACCTTAAGGACAAATAGAAGCTACAACCAACCTCAGGTAAAATCTTCCCAATTTTCTTCAAGAATGGATGAAAATCGAAATTACAATCATTTGGCTGGTAGATTTGATAATCGCAAAAGTTTCTTCAATGGCCAATGTTTCCCTTGCCATAACTTTGGTCACAAAGCAACTCAATGTGTTGCCTATAAGACAATCATGACTAGAGAAGTTCAAAAACAAAGAAGTATGACTGGGATTACGAAAAGGACCTATAACAAATTTTTGGTGCTTGAAAATGAAATTGAATGTTCTATTTGTAATAACTTTGGTCATGAAGATTCTGAATGCAGGAGCAGGTTTCGGCAGACAAAGGAACAAACCTCAAGCACCAGAACATGGAGAATAAAGGAACCACAACCAGAAAGATGTGGGATACCTTTTTATGCAGAAGGATAGGGAAATATATGGTACATTGACAGTGGATGTTCGAAGCATATGACAGGTGATAAAGAAAAACTTGAATCATATACTGCTTTAGAAAAGGGAAAGAAAGTTTCTCTTGGAAATGATACCCCTGCAGCCATAAAAGGAAAAGGCACTGCTCAGTTGAAAGAAAAGGTCAAAGCTGGAAATGTTTTGTATGTTGATGGCTTGAAGCATAATCTACTGAGTGTCAGTCAAATGTGCGATCAAGGAACGAAGGTAATATTTCAATCAAATGGATGTAGTGTTCGTGATCTTGATACAGGAAAAATAGTGATCAAAGGCAGAAGAACTCCAAATAACCTATACATATTTAAAGCAGGACAACAACAATGTTATTTGAGCAAGGATGATGAACACCGGTTATGGCACCAGAGGTTGGGGCATCTAAGATTTTTACAAATAAGGAAAGCGTGCAAATACTAAGCAGTTCGTGGTCTTCCAGATATTAAAATTCCAGACAACACCATATGCAAATTATGTCAGTTTGGTAAGCAAACCAGAACTAACTTCCCAGAGAAGGAAGGATCAACCAACAGGCCTCTTGAGCTAGTCCATACAGATGTATGTGGCCCATTTAGGACAAGGTCACCTTGAGGAGAAGAATACTTTATATTATTCATTGATGACTTCTCGAGGATGGTTTGGTTGGGACTTATGAAACACAAGGATGAAGCATTCGAAAAATTCAAATCTTTCAAAGCCTTGGATGAAAATGAATCAGATCACAAAATTAAGTGCCTCAGGTCTGACAGAGGTGGGGAGTTTACCTTAAATGAATTTTTCTATTTCTGTGAAGAACATGGAATAAGAAGGGAATTCTATATAGCTAGGACTCCTCAGCAAAATAGAGTGGTGGAAAGGATGAACATAGCTGTTCAACAAATGGCTCATGTTATGCTTAATGAGTCTAGAACTCCCGCAACCTTCTGGGGTGAAGCTGCATTTGCTGGAGTTGTTATTGTCAAAAAAACAAATGTCTGAGTGAACAACACTCAAACTCCTCATGAGCTTTGGTATGGTGAGACTCCTTCGGTAAAGCATTTCAAAATTTTTGGAAGCAAATGCTATATTAAGAATAATGATGAACAACTTGGCAAACTCGAACCTAGAGCAGATGAATGCATTCTCCTTGGTTATTCTCCCCACAACAAAGCATATAAGTGTTACAATAAAAGACTTGGAAGAATTGTTGATAGCATTGATGTAGTGGTTGATGAAAAAGGATACATTCCTAGGTAAGTAAATTATTAAAATATCGAAGAGGATGAAGACTACCCTCAAAATTAGACTGATGATGAAGAAGAAACCTATGAAGAAGAAACCCATGAGGAGCCAGAGGAACAGATAAGGATAGAAGAAAAGACTCCTTCTAGGTATGCTCAAAAGAATCATCCAGAATCACAAATTTTGGGGCAAAAGGAGGCAGGCATACAAACAAGAAGAACAATTGCAGAAGCTTCAAGCTATTTGGCATTACTCTCCTCCACTAAACCAGAAAATGTAAGAGAGGCATGCAAAGATGAATACTGGGTCAAGGAAATGGATGAAGAACTTGAGTAGATAAAAAAAAACAACACTTGGGAATTGGTTCCTAGACCAAAAGATAAGAATGTCATAGGAACAAAATGGATCTTCAAGAACAAGTTGAATGAAAATAGGGAAGTTATTAGAAACAAGGCCAAACTTGTCTGTAAAGGGTATGCTCAACAAGAAGGAATAGACTTTGAAGAAACTTTTTCTCCTGTTGCTAGACTTGAGGCCATCCGAATGTTCCTTGCTCTCAAGATTTCATCAGTTCAAAGTATTTCAAATGGACGTGAAATTAGCCTTTCTGAATGGAGACTTAGAAGAAGAAGTGTACATTGAGCAACTAGATTTTTTCATTCTTGGGAATGATCCAAATCTTGTTTGCAGACTAAAAAAGGCTCTCTATGGTCTTAAACGGGCTCCAAGGGCTTGGTACTATCATTTGGACAAATATCTTCATCAACAAGGATTCTGAAAAGGATCAGCAGATAGCAATATTTATATAAAAATTGAAAATGAAAAATTTCTAATACTTGTTGTGTATGTAGATGATATTATCTTTGGTAGCAATGAAAAAGCTATCAGTCAAATCTTTGCCTTGGTGATGCAAAAAGAAGTCGAAATGTCCTTGCTTGGAGAACTGACATACTTTCATGGATTGCAAATCCAAGAAAATGAAGGCGGTATCTTCTTATCTCAAACCAAGTACCTCAAGCAGATTCTAAAGAAGTATGGCATGGAAGATTCAAAACCTGTATGTACCCCTATGGTTATAGGATGCAATCTCAGTGCAAATGATGAATCAGCAGCAGTGCATCAACCAATCTATAGATCCATGATTGGAAGTCTACTTTATTTGATAGGTACCCGACCAAACATCATGCATGCAGTGGGAATAGTTGGAAGATTTCAGGCAAATCCTAAGGAAACCCATTTCAGGCAGTAAAGAGAATTTTCTAGTATCTTCAAGGAACTCAAAACTATGGCTTATTGTATCCAAGAGATACAGATCTCAATCTTCATGCTTATATAGATGCAGATTGGGCTGGAAGAGTAGATGATAGGAAGAGCACAAGTGGTGGAAGAGTGGATGACAGGAAGAAACAAAGTTCGATTGCTTTATCATTAGCTGAAGCGGAATATGTGGTTGCTGCATCTTGCTGCACTCAACTTCTTTGGATGATGAAGACCTTGCAGGATTTTCAAATCACTTGTACACCACCTATCTCCATCTTATGTGATAATACAAGTGCAATCAACATTTCAAAGAATCCAGTCATGCATTCAAAGACCAAACACATATCGATCAAGTATCACTTTCTCAGGGAACAAGTTCTTGAACAAAAGGTCAAGTTGGAGTATGTTCCTTCTAAGGACCAAGTTGCTGATATACTCACCAAACCATTACCCAGGGAGACCTTTGAATACCTCAGGCAAAAGCTAGGGGTAGTTGATGCATCATCTTGTTGTTGAATCTCATCTGTTTCATAGATTGTTGGTTGTACACGAGTTTCATATGGGGTATATCCGTACATTTGCTGGTTTATGGATTGGTCAAAGATCGAATGGCACAGGTTCAGGGGGGAGCATATATAATACATTGTTGGCATTATGGTAGAAGATCTTGAAGAAGAATGTACAGAAGGAGAACTTGGATGCTAATCTGGACATTGCTGCTAATATGTCTCTATCTCTTTCACGGTCATTTATGGTGTATGGTGGATTATGGTTCTTCTTGAAGAAATTTTCTTTTGCATATCCGGTCTATAGTCAGGGGGAGGATGATCAACAGTGCAAAGACTTAGGCATGTTCTCAGGGGGAGCATAACCCTTTGCCCTTGATGCCAAAGGGGGAGAATGACCTTGAAGATCGTGGGGTTGCCATCAAGTCCAAAGGGGGAGATTGTTGGCATTATGATTCAGGTTTCGCGCTATGGCTCAGGTGTTGTACTTGATGGAAACTCACTCAAGTGGAAAAATTTTATCCAGGCTCTCAAAATGATGGAAAACAAGGGGTTCGTAGGTGCACCGTTCCAAAGGTGTGGACCCACAGGTACGTCGACCGAGAAGTGCGGTCATACCCGCAGATGCTCCGTTCAGAAGGTGCGGTCCCCTAGTTCACTCACTCCAATGTAGGGAAGCATGCTCACGTGGGTTTTCCTATGTTTGGCCCTTGGTATTTAGCCCGTCGTTCATGATCCTATGGTTTTGGTCCATGGTATAAGATCTAAATTATTGAACCCCGGTTTGGATCCCTTGTATTGGTTTTCGATGGTTTTGCCCCATGGATTGAATAAGGGCTTGCCTATAAAAAGGAAAGGAAATATCTTAGCTAGATACTTATGAAAATTAAATATCTTAAGATCTGAAATTTTGGGTAATCGGTTCGAAAGGTGATATCTAAATCGAGGTGAAATTGAAGGCGAATCTATTGATAGGTTGTGATCTCTCGGGCGCATGATTAGATCTTTGGATCTGACTATTTGTTGCACATTAGAGGACTACTAATTTGGCCCTAATCAGAGGTTCGCAGGCGATCCATGAGGTGAGTGCGGGGGTCCGTAGTGCAAGAGAAGGTGCAGGTGCGGGGATCCGCAGTGCAGTAGAAGGTGCAGGTGCAGGGATCCGTAGTGCAGCAGAAGGCGCAAGTGCGAGGAACACAGCTCAGAAGAAGGAACAGTGCAGAGGTACACAGGGGAACAGAAGAACCAGTCGCGAAGGTACGCTCTTAGACAGACAGTTTAGGTGTGGATCTGAGCAGTGGTATGCAGGGAAGTAGAAGGAGTTGGTGCGGAGATTCGTAGCACAGAAGACTGACCAGGTGCGGATCCATGCAGTTTAGACATAGAAGAGATGCGAATATTCGCAGGCCTCTATTGGTGAAGTTTCAGACCTATCTTGAAACATTTGTTGACCGTATTTTATCTATTTCTGAAGAGTTCTGGGTTTAGAATACTGGTATTGCTGATCTGGTTATTGCATTCTGAGAAATTATTGGTCGATTCATTGGTTTATTGAAAATGTTGAATGGGTGATTGACATGTACTTGATGATTAATTGATGTTCATGGATCCAGTTTGAAAATTTATGAAATGTGGTCCTTAAAGAAATAGAAGAGCAAAGGGGGTTGTAGCTCCCTTCCAGGAGAGACTGGAAAATGAGAGAAGGTTGTAGCTCTCTGTAGGTTGTAGCCTACGTACTGGTAGAGGACTGCACCAGTACAAAATCATTGTAAAAGAAGTTTCTAATTGAAAGAAGATAGAGACATATTGCAGTAGGTGGTTTTCACCCACATTGGGTTTCCACCTTATATCTGGTGTTCCTTGGTGTGATTATCTGTTTGTCTTGTTCTTGCTCATTATTACATGGTACTAACATACAAACTAATGATCAATATCTGAAGAATAAATTAAAGTATAAATCTGAAAGATATATTGAAAAGAATTTGATAATACTGATTCACCCCCCCCCTCTCAGTATTATTTCCAACATGGATGATGATGCTAGGGATTAAAGGGAGTTGTATAGGTTTGTGAAAATTGAGAGGATGATATGTTTTTTCTTCTTTCAAGAATGAGATTGAATGGATGAATGATAAATAGATAGTGAATATGAAGTGGATGGAAGGATTGAAGTGCTGTGGTGACTTAGCCTTTGCAAAAATTTCTTATTTTAACCGTTGTCCTCATTCCATGAAATCATTACTCTTCATAATTTAAATTTTCAACATTACATGAGTGACGGAGTGAGTTGTAATTAACTAGTTGAAGGCAGCTGATAATACTGACCCATCCTTAGCTTATAAAACCTCATCTCTCATGCATTGACAAAAAATTTCTAACTATAATATGCTCAAGAGAAGAGGTCAAGAATATTGCATACCCGTACCTACCTGATGACCTTCTTGTAGATGTTGTTTGTTGGAGAGTGAAATCCTTGCTTGTATTTGTTGCATGTGTTTTTTATTTTTTTTTCTCTAATGTTGCTCCTCGATGTGCAGGTACTAGATGGTGATGTTGATGATGATGAATCCTCACTGTGCTGGTGAGTTCCCTCTTGTTAAATCCCCCTATCATGTTTCTATGATGGATGTGGAGGGTTGTATCTGTCTTCTTATCAAATTTAATGGATGAAGAATTTTTGATGAAAATTTTGTGTATAAAATTCCCCTAGAATGCTATTTTTTTCAACACAATAGAAGGATTTTATATATTCTTTTCACTTGGAAAAATGTAGGAAAGCTCATCTCCTACCTCCTTTTCACTTTCTCATGAATCCAACCTGTATTTCTCTCTTTTAAAACTTCTCACTGCTAATCATGTAGGTGTTGTTCTGTATCCTGCAAAATCTCATGTAGGATCCTATAGGTTTTCAGGGAATCTTGTAGGTTTACAGGACAACCTTTTGTAGCTAACTTGTTTTGTCCATATCTCCCAAATAGTAGAATGGGTTTACCTAAAAATTTGAAATCTTGCCATAATAATTATGCACCTCCCTGTAAAAAGAATTTGGTCAATGGATGCACAGATCTCGACAAAAACTAAAAATGGCTGAAGGTGATGGAGGTCGATTCCTTGGAAACCATGCACTGGAATTTGCTGAAATTTCTTGGTCATGTTACCATCATCCTGTTGACATGGATAATGTGCACTATTCCAACAATGGGAAGTAACCCCATCGTAAGCCCCAATTAGAACTTCTTTCGTTTGGATTGCCTAGATCCGACGGGTTTTAAGGGACCCCATAAACCGCTTGAACATGTTGAAAGATTACTTCCGGGAGGAAGACTTTCATTAAATCAACAAAATGGAACGGCTAACCTCTATGTGTTAAATCCTCTCTATACTACTTCTATTTACTCTAATCTAGTCCTAGCTACTCTAATCTATCCTACAATAGAATGATACATAGGTTTAAACATCATATATATGTTCAGTAGGAGTGTGATAAAGAAGGTTAAACATCATGCATAGATTCAAGTCCAAATGAATCAATCACCGAATTCATAGCTAGACAAGAGTATTAAAGCTAAATTAAAATCCAATCACTCATACAGGAATCCACATTCCTCTAAGGAATTAAAACTGCAACTGATGTTTAATTTAGTTTCAAATCAGAGACCACTCATAGGTTAACCATGAAACTAAATCACATTCAATTTAACAAGAATAATAGTGAACTGTAAGTCATCAATAGCATAAATATAAATCACATTTACATTCATGCTAGTAACAACGCTCTGATCCAAAACAATACAATGAGTCTAAAACTAATGGCTCCTTCTTCCCTCAAAAATAGTCCTCCTCATTCACAATAAAGCAACAATATTCTTCTCGAAAATCAAAAGCCCCCTCTCCTCTTTAGGAGGTAACAGTTATGCTTAAAGCCTCTCACTCTCGGCCTTGCCTTCCTCTTCACCTTTCCTCTGCTTCCTTCATTATGTCGAACAGAAGGAACAAGTGAAAATAGTCAATGTCACTATTGACACGTAAAGGGTGTTTCTTGTCATTAGGGTGCTTCATTTCCTGGGCACTGAAAATGCTTCGAAACCCACTGAAAATGTCAAAGGCTGGCTCTTTCGACAGAAAACCTCTGCATATAAGGGTTTTCCGAATCCACTTGTCCATTCGTTACTCCCGGACTACAAAAATAGGAGACACCAGTCATGCCTATAAATATACAACAAAATTCTTTAAAACATGAGTATCACCTCTATTGAACATTTATCACATCAAATGCAAAAGAATCAACCATTGGTTTTTAGCATTATGCATAGATTAAGCCTAGCAAGTCAAACTCAGTTTGCACTGAAAACTATCACAAAACACACAACCGAATCCAAATTGTGGGCTTGAAAATTTATATGCTCGACTTTGTAATCATTGGTGGTTCTGGGAGTTTATGGTGCACTATATATGTATATATCGGATCCCACCGATAGTGATAAGTGATAGACACCAGACCCAAAACATGTATATACTGCGGTTAGTAAACCATTGACTCTGGAGTATAGGGGAGTGCCACATATATATAAGCCCTAGGAACCCACCGATTGCAATATGCGATACAGGAGGCGGACCCGAAAATAGATATATGTTAAGGTTCATAAATTCCTTTGGGTCTGCTATGTTACTATTCCCTTTGGAAAACCTTGACTTTAATGTTTCATCACAAACACATGAATATATGGAAAAACCGCGTATGGCCGTCGGGGAGGATTTGAAAATTAATATGCCCGGTTATATATTCATCCACGGGTCTGAGATATTTATGCACCCTTTCTATATAGCTTTGGGTTTGGGCTGATAACGATCTAAGATGGGGCTCTAGACTTGAAATGTATACATTCGAGTTAGTAAAACACATCGGGTTCGGGAGCCATGAATGCCTTGTGTAATTTTGATAGGCCGCAAAAAGGATTTAAGCGTGATTTGTGAAGGATTTCCACTATAAGTCATTGTAATGGAAATAATGATGCGATGGGGTTTTGTGAGTTAAACCAAAAAACTATTTTAATAGGGGTAGGGGTGATCGTTTGTGCAGGCACCAATGTGGCATGCATGTTTGTGAAGATTGAGAGATCCTGATGAAGGGAGAGAATAAATGGACAGGTTGTGTCATGAATGACCCATGCAACAGAGGACCATTGGGCCTTGAAAATTTGACTCGGTAAGGAGTTAACATTCATGAGATAAAATAGATCATTCTGAAAGATGAAAAATCAAACTTTTAGGGGACCGATTGAAAACCTGTTGTAAGAGCATGTTTCAATAGGGTGGTAGTTGTGGCTGAAACAAATGGCGAACCATTGGGTGAACCAGTTATCTCTCTTTCCAAATAACCTTCAGACCAATAGAGTATCAAGGTGTTAAAATAAACTTAAAATGCAAACTATATGGATGGACAAGCATGGGTTCCACTTAAACATTACTACTTCAGAGGCGATAGAGACAAAAAGCTTCTACTTGCTGATATGATTTTGACAAGCATTCCCCAATGGTAGTATTATGAAGTTTATTGGCCTTCCTTTACCTGCTTCCAACTTTAAAAAATCCCTTTGGGGTCATCACTGGTTTGTCCATACCTATTTAGATGTGTACCTTAGCTCTTTATTGCTCATCAAGCTTGATGAAGACATGTTTTTCTTGCACTTTATATGAGAATTTCAGTGCTATATTTATTGATTGAATGGGGCGCAATCATGGATAATGCCATATTTTTCAACCACTTAGGCAAGGTTGGGCTTCGTTTGTCAACCAATACTCTGAGCCTAGCAATAGTCCTTACTCTAATTGGCTTCGCAAACAACCTATCCTTCCAGATTGGCACAAGGGCTTGACCTTTCATTTCTTTTTAGAAAAGTCCTTCCAGTTTCAGGCACAAGGACTAGAGCATAATTAGATTTGCCACAGGGAATGAGACAGTGATCTTAGCCCATGAAAGGAGGTTTACTTGTGAGTAATAGATATTGGACCATTTAGTGCGGTGGATGGGACCAATGGAGAATGTTTGTAAACCTTATAAGCAAGTATAGGATAGGTCTGAGTGGGATTTGTTTAAATGCAACATTCCTCCATGCCAATCTAGTTGTAGTTACATATTTTTTGTTTTATACAAATGTACTTACATGCTCCAGATATCCAAGTTATCAACAGATCTCACATTGTTCCCAACAAATGCACATGAGGGATTTCGATTTGTATTCCACTACTAATTCTCTAGTGCTCATGGGATGATAGAAAGTTTGCTTGATTGGTAGGGAAGTGATGGATTCGGGAACAACATAATCATTAACAAGTTAATGTAGAAGGCAAAGGCCGAGAGTGGTGAATGAGGGAAATTCTAAAAGGTAGAACGAGATTAGAGGACCACCATCAACTGGATGAAAAGGAATGTGATTCAAAACATTGGGAACATGGAATTTTCAAAAAACAAAAGAAAGGACAAGAATATAACTACACTAACAGCAAAATGAAATGAACTCTAACCTACTCAAGGGGTAACCACCATGTGGTGGCTACTGGAAGTATCTCTTAAGATGTTGGCTATTAATAGGGAGTTTTTCAGTTTCTCCCTATATGGTTTTCAATCTATAAATTCCATGACCAATTTTTTCCACAAGTTGGAATGAGCTCAACCATGAGTGTTGTAATTTTGTGTGCTTACCTATTTACTCACTCATGAGAGATGAAAAGATAATAGATTTCTCAAAGAAAGATATCACCTCATCTTCAGTTCCATTTATAAGTTTTTCATGCTTCCTTTTGTTAATGGTTGTGTTTCTAGGTGTTCTTTTGCAATGCAAGAACTCCAGGATTTGATTATCACCTTTGAACACCTGCAAATTTGGGATGTTATCAGTTACGGATGATTTGAAAATCAATTCAACATAACATTTATTCTTGTTTAATCTAAGATTAGGCAAAAGTTTCACAGCCATAGTAGCCATTAGATTGGCATCATGATTATACTTTAAAGGAATGTATGTGACACTGAAAGAATCGAAATTGTTAATTAAACTCCGTACCTCATGTTGGTTCCTCACCAGGTGTGGTGAACTGCAGTGTATCATTTTCTTTACCTGGTCCACCATTATCTGTGGGTCATGAAAAACTCTGAGACTTTTTACATGCCTTTCAGTGGCTCTTCTCAGGCCCTTTAGCAAGCCTTCACGTTCTACTGTGTTATTGGTGTGCATGCATTCCAACCGACTGGCCATCAGACGTTGGTTCCTTTGGGGATCAATGAAAATTCTCCGAGTGCTTACACTTTCAAGAAAATTAGAGTCATCAATGTGGAGAGTTCCAAAAGTAATCTCTAATGTTACGCTAAAAGAACTACTTCCTATGAAATTAGTCCTATCATCTACTATAATACAAGATAATTCATCAGTTGTATTGTGGGGGTGTTTAATTCTTTCTTCTAACTATGTGTTTTTCAAATCCTCCTTGACTGTTTCTGCATGGCACTTCTCGAAATAAGTTTATGCGGCATAAAATTCGGAACTATAATTCCCAAGGATAGAGTTATAGAACATTACAGGTTCAATGGGTCTGTTTGGTTCCATTACACGTAATTCATGTACCTCTCCCAATCCACTCTCAGCATATCACTTTTTCCCCTATGAGGAAACAAAATATGGGACCAATCAGTTGAAAAATATCCATTTAGATTTGATGATCAGTCGCTACTAAGAAACATCCCATAAGCCTTAGGTATATCCACTACCACTATATCAATGACTTGAGGGTATTGAGGCTTGGAAACCATTCGAATCAACACATCTTTCAGCTCCCCAATAACTCTGACATTCATTATGTCCAACTACATAACTCAAGTTTCAGTTTTATTGGGTATTGCCTAAAGCCTCTTAGCAACAGCATGAGGCATAATAGTGGATAAGGTACCAGAGTCTACCAAGCAATTATGCACATACATGTTGAAGATTTAAAATGTGATAAAGAAGGGTGGAGTCATAGATTTTGATTTCCTCCCTATCATGGCTATGCTAACATCTTGGGGTTTTCGATTCATTTTAGATAATGTGGCCTCCATAGCTGATGGTATTTGGGCTGCACTAGTGGTACTAATAGGCTTGTACATTGGATTCTTAGTTTGGGTGCTTGAGGTGGTGGGGGTTTTCCAGTTCCACTCATTCATAGCTTTCAATAGTAAATATCTCTGATGCGTTAATTTCAACAAGTCAAAATATGTGATATTGGCCCTAGACTTCTTGAGATCATCCACAGTATTATAATCAATGTTATAAATAGGATAGGGCAGAGTAAACATACCTATTTTTCCATTTTTATATGGGAGCTTACCATCTTGGGTAGCCTTTGTTGCAGTCGAAGATGCATTTTCTTTGTCTGGGTGACATGTAATAGGGGCATTCTTGGATTGATCGCTAGGTCTACTATTCTCGACAGGAACTCAGGGAGAAGAGGATTTTACAAGGAAAACATTTTTCTTTGTTTATTCTAAGGGCTTTGTCGCACCTAGAAGCGGCCCTTTACTGTGGGTGTGGATTTCATTAGCTTTTATTTCTATAGTGTTATCTCCCTTGTCATAATTCTCATCACTATGGAAGTCCCACAACACATTGATTTGGGTTTCCTCATCCGAGGGTTCTTCTACTTGGTATTCCTCCTCTTCTCCTTATTTTGGTTTGAATTCCAGTATAGGTTCTTCTTTCTTGAGGAGCGATCCAATCAGAGCCAAATATTCTATGTTTAAAGCCCATTCATTAGGTGGAGCAGGAAATGCAAGCTGACCATGACCACCTTCTATTTTCTTCCAGTAGAAATGTTTGAATGGTTTTATGTTAATATAATCCCCTCCCTTACCACTAGTACTTTCTCCATGATTCCTTCTCATATCAATGACTATGTTCATAATTTTTTTAATGGTCCGATGCAACCCTTCCACATTTGTGGTGTCCTTGTCTTTAGTTTCAGCCCCTTTGTTATCATTTCAATTACTCTTCTTGGGTGTCTGAGAGGCTTTATTTTCTCGAGTTATGGGGTGGCATGCTGTGAGGCTGATCATTTCATTTTCAACTTTCACCGCTTCATCGATAGCACCTTGTAAGGTTTGCATACTACTCCTTTTAGCCCACATAGTTGGAGCGTGTTAGCATCTAGGGACTAAATTGCACAATGTTGTGCTAGCGTCCTCGAGATTTGAGCCACCTTTTTAGGCTCAAAGCCCAGGTCACTACCCTGAATTGAATGACACCTTCAAAATAGAAAGATAACATGGAGACAATGAGGCAAAAATAGATACTTGAACAAGCAATTTACTAGACTCATACTAGCCATGACAGTGACTTCATCAAACATATCACAAATATGTAATCTACACGTGTAAATAATAGATCTAAGCATAGGGTTGTCATACTTAGCTGATAATAGCTAAGAAGCATTGATGCCTCAACACATTCGCTTTCATTTCATCCATTAGGTCATAGATACAATGTTCATCTAGTTACAAGTAAAAACATGATGAGAGCCATAAGGAGAAATATCCTCATATTAATGATGAAAAATCCAAACCCGAGATGGGACTTCCACGTTCTACACAACCATAGAATGGTTGAGCCAAATCTCTCTTCAATCATTCACCCCCATGCCATATTCTAAGCATGAATGTCGAATATCATAAAACATATCAATCTAAAAACAAATGCATCTTCTAGAGGCCATCCACCTTAACCCATCAAACAATCATTCCACCTCATGGTTGGACATCACAAAACTATAATCATATTGGTCGCTACCCAAGTCTTCGAGGGCTCTAGAGCATTTGTTCCAATTAACGCTTCTAGGACTAGTAACTCAACACACAACTGTTGCGGGGCTTCCAAAGTCTTTGTCCAACCAAGGCTTATAGGGCTAGTAACTCAACCCACCAAGGGATTCCATAGTGTGTTTCCAACCAAGGCTTCCAAGACTAGTAACTCAACCGAGGCAATTACACAACTTCAAGAGAGTTTGTCCAACCAAGGCTTCCGAGAACTAATAACTCAACACAATCTAAAGGAAACGTGAGAAACAACCAAAACAAAAAAAGGAAATAAACCCACAATCTCCATGACTATCGAGGAAATGGAAAGGCTAGGAAATTCACTTTCACTCTAGGAAATCCTCCATGTGACTTAGAGATCATGACAAATAATCCACATGCATATGCCATGCATGCCAACACTAGTGAGGAATACATACATACGACTTGGTACCTACAAGAAAAAACTATTGTAGCTTCTGATCCCATTGTCCTCTCGTGATTTATTTCTCTTTCCTTTCCTTCTTGCTCCAAAACTCCAAGTATTTCCACACTTTCCAAGAGTGCTCCAAGAAAACTCTAAGTATCCAAGAGTATTAGAGAGAGAGAATAATGAAGAGATTGAAAATTGAACTCACCAAAGTCTGTCTACTGATCGTAAAAATCCTTTTTATGAATGAGGCCTTTATTTTCTTCATTTTCCTCCTTACATGAAACCTCTGACCTTTCACCTCTCTTTTCTTATAATTTCCATTATTTTCATCAATAAATGTGCCAACATGTCACTTTTTCTTTCCAAACCCTCAGCCATTTCTTTTGCCAATTTCTTTAGCCATATTAACTACAATGAACACTCACACTTGGATGTGTCACCCAACATTCAACTTGGAATAAGTGTCCGATCAACTATGGTTATTATTTTTACTTTTATTAACTTTTCTTGCATGGAGTTCTCATGAGGGTTGTTACATATACAACATCTATAGCTATTAATTATTATTTCTTTGACTCTTGAACATTTGGTTCGTTCAAGTCATTTATCTCCCTAAATTCTTCTTTTATTGTATGCCCTTACTAGGGATTTTTATCATTTCCTTTTAAATGAACTTATTCTAATTCATCCATATTTATTAGTTATTCTTCATTTAATAGTTGAATGTGTGTTTCCAATGATTCATTTAGTTGTTTAGCTTCTTCTTTTTTATATGCCCTTCCTAGGGATTTTCTTTGGGTTCTATTGTAAGCTCTTCCTTTGATTCTATGGCTAGGTACTATAATTAGTTTCCCTACAAATACTTTTTACACTTGGTCACTTTGCCCATCTGTAAATTACAATGAATTTTTTTTTCTTACACTAGTGCTTTACAAACTTATTTTGCACACTAATATTAATTATACCAGTTGATTCCATCAAATAATATCCCAAAATAATATCAATAGTTCACACTTTTGCAGCATAAAAAACAAAAGGAAACACATATTTTTCTATGGTAATCATAAAATCTTTAGAATAATAAAAATGGTCATGCTGAACATATGTTCATTGAATATTTTTGCATGGGAACTTGCAACCTTTTTGCAGAGTTAATATTGTTGAACTTATGTTTGCTACTAAAGATTATAGATAAAATAATGTTTTCTTGCTCATTACGTTTTTCAATCTATAATAGAAAGTTTGTGTATCAAAACAAATTTCTTGTGTTCTTTTAACCCCTCTTCCAAACATCAAACCACTTATCTAAAAATACTTTCACATAATTTTTTGTTGAAAATGCCTTCATCTTATCATGGTTAAGTAAAGTCCACCATATGGCAGCACCACCTAAATAAATAGGGAGAAAAAAATTCCAGATATTTTTTCCAAGATATTATGTTTCTCTTTTGTATTCTTCAAAACTAAAAACATCATATTGAGATGTAAAATACATTATTCTTGTGAAAACCCAAAAACGGAACTATAGTTTTGAAAAATAAAAACCTACTATTCAGGAAATTGTTTTGCATAGCTAGGACTTAATGTGATTAACGTGAAATGATCATGAATGCTTCTTGGATTAGCTACTAGCCTAGATGAATGTAAACTCCTCATATATCAAGTTCCTATAAGGATACAATTATTTTAACATGTTTGCATCTCAATAGATTTGAACCCATCACAAGTTAGCATGGAGAGGGACTCATTTAATTATTAATTATAATTAAAATCATAAATATAATTATTAATTCTATGTTTTTTAATCTATTTTATTGTTATTATTAATGTAATTGAACAAGTAACAATATTATATTAATAATTATGATTTTCTTTTTTATAGAAAATTTAATTTAGTTAAATGTAAAATAGGACATTATATTACAACATGTCTACCATACTAATAAAATAAAGAGTGTATGTTATTAACAGAATAATGTGTGTTATGTTTTCATATTTAATTTTATATATAATTTATTTAATTAGCTTGATCTAGGCTTCTGTGATTCATAATTTATATCAAATGTTTTTTGGACCAAATCACATACAAATTTTCAAGTCAAAGCATTTTGAACCACATAATGTAGTTCATCATGAGGACATAGATGGATAGATATGAATCACAATAAGTGGTTCCTAAATGGTTGACCTGAAAATCTATATGTAATTTGGGTCAGAAAATATTTGATATAAATTTTACATTATATTAAATTTAATCAATTTATATTCCAAATTTCATAAAATTTAAACTTAACTCCCAAATCACAACTCGGCTAACAATGAAGATCATGTGTTATGAAACCTTTAGGTGATAATCACATCAAAGAAAATTTGTCAACGCATATTGAGCCATCAATTGTGGTAAAAATAGTTTCATTAACTTATTTTCACCTCATTGTAAGACATGGGTACGTTCATAAATTTATTTCCACCTCATTATAAGCCATGGGCATCAATTACCATATTTAGAGCTCATTATTAGCGTGAGGCGAGGAGGTAACTCCTCAAATGAATTGTGATTTTGTATTAAGGTTGATCATAGATATATACATGGAGGGAGAGACTCTTGGTCTTCAAATCCTCGTGTATCTTCATATTCCACATCTCCTTATTTTCTATTTACACTATTTTACACATATTCACCTAATCCCAATGATTAGGTGTCAATATGCCCCTCTTAATCTGAAGGGATGTTGGTGATTCCAAGCATCGTTCTGAATATTTCAAACTTTTCTCTTACAAGAACTTTAGAGAATATATATGGAAGCTACTAACTTGTTGAACAATGATGTAGATGGATTGTCTTGGCCTCAACATGATGTAGAATAAAATGGTATTTTGTATTGATGTGCTTCATTGGATCATGGAACTTTGGGTTCTTGGCCAACTTTATTGCAGAAGTGTTGTCAATCATGAGTGTAGTTGAATGCACTTGTTTCACGTGCAAATATTCTAGAATTTCCTTAGCCACTCAAATTCGTTTGTTGCTTCATCTACTACCACATATTTTTCCTCTATCCTTGAATATGTTGGAACTGATTGTTTATGTGACCTCCAACAGATAACTCTTGACCTAAGACTCATAACATAACCTGAAGTAGATACCCCAATTTATTTATCTCCATCGAAGTTTGAATCAAAGTATCGAATCAAGATGAAGTCACCCACATGAGTATACTTAAAGTCTTGAGTTCCCTTAAAGTACTTTAGAACTATTTTCATAGCAGACCCATGTCCTCGCAAGGATTTTGCATAACCTGGAGAGGGTTCCAACAATAAACGAAAAGTCTGGTCTCGTAGTAGTGAGGTAGTTGAGACCTCCTACAAGTTGTCTATACTTTGTTGCATACACAAATTCTTTTCATTTAGTGGATATGATATTTAAGTTTTGTTCCATTACAATAGATAAAGAATTGCACTCAGTCATGCCAAAATTGTTCAACAAATCTCCAATGTACTTCTTCTGAGAGAGGAATATAAACATCAGATGTTGAGTTACTTCAATACGAGGATAGTACTGAACATACCCCAAGTATGTCATTTCAAAACATTTCCTCAATTCCTTCTTTATGGATGCAATATAGCTCCCATTGTTCCCTGTCATCAAAATATCAACTACATACACCACAACATATACAACTGCTTTTCCAACTTTCTTGACAAAGAAATTTTCATCATCAACATCATAATGTTTGAAGATGATTTTCACAAGTTGCTACGTTAACTTATCGTACTAGGCTCATTGTGCTTTCTTGAGGCCATACAAGTATTTTAAAAGATTTCATATTTTATGTTCTCGACCCTTCACACCAAATCCTTCTAGCTAGGACATAAGGACATTTTCTTTCATATATCCATTCAAGAAAGAATATTTTACATCTATTTTATGGAATTTTTAATTGTTTTGAGCTTCAAAGGCAAAGAGTGTCTAGATGGTAGCTCATTTTGGTGTTGGGGAAAACGTATCCTCATAGTCAATCCCTTCCTTCTATGTAAAACCTTTTTCCACAAGCATAGCTTTGTGCTTGTCAAGTGAGCCATTAGATTTATACTTGTTCTTGTAGACCCACTTGCAGTCTAGTGGTTTGGTTCCAAATGGAAGCTCAATTAGCTTCCAAGTGCCATTATTTATAAAGGATTCATACTCCTTTTCCATCCCTTCTTTCCATTCATCATGAAAAGCAAATTATTTGAAGGAAATTGATTCAAAATATGAAAACAAATTCAATTCACAATCATAAGAAACATCCATATCAATAGGTGAATAAAAATCATCTACATCACCTCCATTTTGCTTGGTTGAATTTATTGTTCATGTCTTTCCAACCTCATCAAGATGAACGCTTTGAAGTGTCTTTGTGAGCCATTTTGGAGGACCTTTCTGACATGGCCTAGGCTGCTCAGTTGACTGAGTTGGGATCGAATCAAGATTGACTCTCCCAATTCCGTCAATTACATCCCTCAAGTGTCATAAGTGGCTGGAGCTTCATATGGGGGAGAGAGTACTTCAAAAGAATATTCCACATATTGATCTAGTATAAGAATATGCCCTTCAATATGTGGAGTCTTATTATAAATTCTTGAAAAGACCTGGCATGTCCAAATCTATCCAAGCGATCAAGATTCTACTCAACAACATTTTGAGCCTTGGAAGATTCAAGAAATATGACATCTCTAGATATTATAACTTCTTATTAACTTCATCATAGAGATGGTATGCTTTGGAGTTATTTGAATACCACAAGAAGAAACAGTTATGAATCCTTACACCAAGTTTGTTTCTTTGCTCCTTAGCTTTCAAGGCATAAAAGGTGGAATCAAGGACGCTGAGATGGTTTATCGAAATGTGGCCATACCTCATTTCATAAGGAGTCTTGCTTCTAATAGCATTAGGTAGACACCTATTATTTACATACACAACACATAGAACTACATCAACCAAAAAAATCAATTTTACATTCTTGAAAAACGTCATGGAACATACCATATTTAAGATTGGGGACTTCATTCTTTCATTTACTCCATTCTATTGCGGATTATAATGCACAGTTGTTTGATGTTTGATCTCACGTTGGCAAAGATAGTTTTCAAATTCATTTGAAGTGTATTATTTTCCATCATTAATGCGAATAGAGCCAATATGATATTGTGCATCATCTTCAATCCATGGATGAAAGTTCTTGAATGTTTGAAAAACGTAATATATCTTCTTCAATAAATAAACCCGACACATTCTGGTGTACTAATCAATAAATGACATCATATATTTATTTCCATTTGTAGAAGGAAAAATAATTGGGCCACATAAGTCTCAATGAATAAGTTCAAGTTTTCTATGTTCTCTCGAATGTGAATCATGAAAAGACTATGTGTTGTGCTTTCCTAAGATACAAGCATCAGGTTGCTTAAGTTTCCTAGGAATTGTAGGCAAATGGGTAATGCCACTTTTCTTCAACATACGAAGGTTGTCATAAATCAAGTGTCTAAATCTACCATTCCATAAAAGAATTGATGGAAATGTACCTTCATCATAATGAGAAATGTATCATAAATTTTGTGCATGAGCAGAGATACCTTGCAGTTTCATAAGTATTTCTTCTTCTATCCCCGTCATGACAAGTGACTGATGTGATGCTTTTTTGACCTCAAATTTTCCATCAAACATATGAATGGAGTGCCATTGTTGGTAGATCTGGACCAAAGACAACAAATTTATTCTCATCTCCAGGAGATATAAAACATCATGTAGAAGAAATTGTGGAAGAACAAGTAGTTTGAGCCTCATTGTGCCATGTCCTTATGGCTTGGGTTTTGACTTGGTCAACATTGTGAGTAAATCCTTCAAAGAAATATTTTTTTAAAGTCATGTGGAAAGTCCCTCCGCAATCAAGCAACCAACCATTTTTCTAAGAATCAAGTGAAACATTAAACAATTTTCACTTACTCCAATATTACAATGTGCCACAACATAGTGAGTGGATTGAGGTGATTTACCTTTCCCTTTTTCATTGGTGTTACCTTTGGCTTCATTTATTTCCTATTCAATTCTATCCAAAGGAAATTTACATGTTGATGCATCATGCCCATCTCTATTGCAACATATGCAATGAAGATCACACTTTTCCCTAGGAATTGTATTCCCCTGTGCCTTTAAAATTTCTTCTTCCTCTACCTCTTTAGCCACCTCTTCATCTAGAATAATCTTGTGCATGATTCTTGTCTTTCTGTGCAAGACACATAGTTTCTTCAGAAGGCTAAGGAGTTGTCCTCTTCCCAAAATCCTTCTCTCTCAACAAAGTTCTTCTCAAGGGAGTTAAAGGTAATCTCCTTGAGGTTTCCACTTGCTTGTAATAACTTAGGATTATATGGATAAGTGGGATATAGTGCCTTGACATAAGCTATGAGAGGAATGTATATTTGAACATGAGTTGTTTTTATATCATGCATAATGGATCTAACTTCTTGTGCTAAAGCAAGAGGGTAATCATTTTTCAATTCAAGACTCAACAATTTAATCGTGAATTGGACAACTTCATGTTTAGAGTGTGATTCATAGAGTTCCTTCAACTTCTGTAACGCTTCAAAAGAATTTGAAAATGGTGAAATATGGCGACTCACCTCTTCATTTATAGATGTTGCAATAAGGGCATAGGCCTTGCTATTTTATTTTCCCAAATGTTAATCTCCTCATCTGAGGTGGGCTTTGCATGTTCATTATCTAGTTCTCTTACACAAACTCATTTCCATAACTCATTGAAAATGAGAGTGTGTTTTATTTTCCATGATTGTTGGTTTATTGTGGCCTGACCTAGGTTCATAGTTAAGTTAGCCAAAAGAATCCCGATACTACTGGCCCTTTCAGTAACAGTCCTCGAAGGGAGGATTGAGGTCTCACCAGAAGTAGTATGGAAGGGTACTAGAACAAGGTTTCCACACCATGGAGATGTTTGAGGATTTCAACTAATTTGTGGTTTGACCCTCTTCATAGGTTGCTTCGCGCACTTTCCCGTACCTCGCAACCCAATACATTGCGTTCATGTAGACCTACTAAGGGGTTGAACATCGCGCTCTGCATTACTACCCAAGACCTTACTGGTATTCTAATGTTAGTTAATTAGCTTTGCCTACTTGAGTGCTTTAAGAATACTTAACAATATAAATCATTCATACACATGCACGCAGTAAAATAACAATATATTTGCAAATTATATGAATCATTCATTAACCAAAGACTAGATAAACATAATTATAAAAAAACTTCTCTTTATTAATTCCTTCCTCAGTTCCATACTTGACCTCGGCATTCCCACTCAGCTGTAGGGGTCCATGCACTAAGTTGTAGACTATTAGGCCTCTGCGTACTTAGTTGCAGAGCCTTCTCCTACTCTACGACCCAAAGACACACTTCAACCTGCAACTTAATCACTTAGACTTTTTCCTAGTTCTTTTTCTCCCTTTTTAAACTTAGAACCTCTCTCTATTTATACAATCCCATGGTCTGCAGACCATGGGTATGTCTATCTAGCTAGCATTACATTACAAAACTAGGGTAGAAAACCTTATGACTCTATCATACTTTCATGCCCCGCACCCACAATTCGCAGATCTTTACAACAAGATTTGGTCAAAACATGGGCCTTGAGCCCCAAAACATGCCTTAGGGAGATTCCATGCCCAACATGCCCCAACATAGACATCATGACTCTTCCTTGAGTCACTGTGTCGGTGTGATGATCTTTGTGCAAAGTCCCTCCAATTGTTCTCGAACTGCGTGGAGGTCAATGCACTGAGTCACTGCTTGCTGGATTTGCTGCATATGTTGTTCTGAGACCTCTATGTCAGGAGTGCTTCTCTACATCTTTTTTGGTATCTTCTGCATATGTTTATAGTCCCGTGCCTTTGTCTGAATCCTTGGAGCTCGAAGGTTGTGCTTCTACCTGCTAGTCAGATAGCCGGCCCACTCATGTAGGTCTTCGAGCAACTGCCATTCACTTTGACTAGGAAGGGTCATCCATTTAGTTTGATTACTTGGATTGCACCTCCCTATGTGACCTCCTTAACAACATATGGTCCTAGCCAATGCATTCTGAACACTCTAGGGAACTTATCAAACTTACTGTCATACAACAACACTAAATCATTTACCTTGAATGTGTACAACTTAATATGCGAATTGTGTCAGGCCTTGTCACTCTGCTTTTGCACTTGTTGATGAAAGTCAGCTAGGAACCATTCCTGCTCAAGTTCCTCCAACTACACGAGCCTCTCTTCTAGGGCTCCGCGGTCTGTCATACCTGTGAGCACTGTTATGCGTAGACTAGGTAAAATATACTCCATTGGCATTATTGCTTCCACGCCATAAACTAACCAGAAAGGTGTTTGTCTTGCCACTTTCTTGCATGTCGTCCTATACACCCATAGTACAGTAGGTATGCACAGGTCCCAATTGCTTCACTACATATTGCATACTTTCGTTAGCACAGTCTCCAGTACCTTGTTGAATGATTCTACTATCCCATTGGCTTGTGGGTGATACAGTGTGATTTTCTGGTGATACTCTTGGAACTCTTTCATGAGCGTGCTGATGGTTTCATTCAGGAAATGTATACCACGATCACTCATTAAGATTTTCAGATAGCCAAATCAGGTCAACACATTTTTCAAACAAAAACTTCACAGTCGTAGCAGCTGTGCAGTCTTTGACTGGCTCTACTTCTGCCTAGCGCGTCAAGTACTCCATCATGGTGATGATGTATCGTGTCCCCATTTTTCCGTGGGGTTTGATAGGTCCCACAAAGTTGATTGCCCACTTTTTGAAGGGTTGCAGCATCATTTGTGGATTCAATGGCATCTCGTCCCTTTGTGATTGTTTACTAATCCTTTGACATATATCACAGGCCTTATAGTGTGCTTTTGAATCCTAAAGAAAGGTTGACCACCACAACCCTGCACGGAGAATATTTTATGCAGTCGCTCGTCCTACATAATCTCCTCCTATAATGCCCCCATGTGCTTCCATGAGGATCTAACTTCGTTCAGATTCAGGTATGTACCTTCGCAATATCTCATCATTTCCCATTTTGTATAGGTGCCCCACAATGATAGAAAAATCTACTGCATGCACCACCAATTCCTTCTTTTGTTGGATGGAGTATTCCTTCAGTGCAGTCCCTATTATTAGAAAGTGGATTATATCTTCAAAGCATCCATCTGCGATGCCCACAATAAAGAGTTGTGCATCAGGTAACCCTTCCTCCAAACTAGTAGGTTCCTTGCCCGTCTTAATACGTGACAAGTGATCTATTCGTGCATTTAGGTGTCCAGGTGTTACCACAACCCCAAAGTCATATTCTTAGAACAATAAGAGACATCTGCATATGTGCCCCCACAATGCAGGTTTATTAACCAAGTACCTTAGTGCGGAATGGTCTGTATACATCTTGAAATGTCCTAGAAAATAGTGACAATATTTTTGGAGCATGTACACCATAGCCAATTCCTTGTGATCAGTTGTGGAATAGTTCTTTTCATCTTTGGACAATCTATGACTCGCAAATGCAATAGGGTGATCGAAGCCCTCTTTGCCCTCTTGTGTGATCACCACTCCCAATGCTATACATGCTGCATCAACATGGACATGAAACTCCACATCCCATTTTGGGAAGACCAGGATTATAGCGGAGGCCAATTTCCCCTTTAGGACATCCACACTCTTCATGCAATCATCTATCCAGCAGAATGTGAAATCCTTTTTCATTATTTTATCCACTGGCACAGTGATCTGGGCATAGATTTTGATGAACTTCCTGTTGTACCTTGCGTGTCCCAAGGTAGCACGCAACTGTTTAACACTTCGCGGTGCTTCCAATTTCAAAATTAATACAATATTTGTGGGGTCTACCATTAGTCCCTACATGCAGACCACATGTACCAACAACGGAACAATTTGTTGGCTTATTGGGGCCTGACCTAGGTTTAGAGTTAAGTTAGCCAAACAAATCTTGGTACTACTGGCCCTTTCGGAAACAGTTTGCAGAGCGTGGACTGATATCTCACCCGAATTAGTGTGGGTAGGTGCTAGAACCTCGCTTCCACACCTTGGAGATGTCTCAGAAGTTCAATTGGTTCACGGTTTCACCCTGTGTGTAGGTTCCTTTGCACACTTTCTTGTATATCGTAGCATAATATACTGCCTTTGTGTAGACCTACCTAGGGGCTGAATGTCATGCTATATGTTATTACCTAAGGCCTTACTAGTCTTCCAACCTTATTGGGGCCTTACCCAGGTTCAGAGTTAAGTTAGCCAAACAAATCCCTCTACTACTGGCCGTTTCACCAACATTCCACGAAGTGCGGACTAAGGTCTCATCCGGAGTAGTATGGGAGGGTCCTAGAACCAAGTTTTTGTACCCTGGAGATGTTTGAGCAATTCAACTCATTTGTGGCTTAACCCTGCGTGAAGGTTTCTTCATGCACTTTCCCATACTTCGTTGCCTCATATACTTCCTTTGCGCAGACCTACCGAAGGGATGAACATTGCAATCTGCATTATTACCCAAGACCTTAATGGTATTCCAACATTAGTTACTTAGCTTTACCTACTTGAGTGCTTTAAATACACTTAACAATATAAACGATTCATACAGGTGCGTGTAGTAAAATAACAATGTATTTGAAAATTATATCAATCATTCAATAACCCAAGAACAGATACGCAGAATTAAAACAAAATTTCTCTTTATTAACTCTTTCCTCGGTTACAGACTCTACTTCACCTTGTGCACTTAGCTGCAGGAGTCTGCGCACTCAGTTGTGGACTATTAGGCCTCTGCACACTAAAGTACAAAGCCTTCTCCTACTCTTTGACCCAAACACACACTTCAACTTGCGAATTAATCGCTTGGACTTTTTCCTACTTCTTTCTTCTATCTTTTAGTTTACACTTAGAGTGTCGCGTTATTTATACAATCCCATGGTCTTAGACCATGTGTAGGTATATCAAGCCAACATTGCATTAAAAAACTAGGGTGGACAACCCTATGACTCTATCATACATTCATGCCCCGTGCCCGCAATTCGTGGAGCTTTACAACAAGATTTGGTAAAAACATGTGCTTTGAGCCCCAAAACATGCCTTCAGGGGATTCCATGCATAATAGGGCCCCAGCACAAACATCATGAATCATCCTCAATTCACTCTATCAGCGGGGTGATCTTTGCATGGAGTCCCTCTGACTATTTTCGAACTGTGTGGATATTAGAAGCGCATTGAGTTACTGCTTGCTAGATTTGATGCATACATTGTTCTTAGACCTCTGTTTCGAGAGTTCTTTTCTGCATTAACATGTGCATCCCCTACATGTGTGTGAGATTGCCTTCGATGTTTGTCGTGATGGTGAAGGTGTTGTTGATCCAAGTCTAGACGTGTGCTTTTAGGACTACTTCCTCATGTCATGTGATGTCCGCCTGCTCCTTTAGTGCTTTAGATTGCTGCATCCACGCGAGCCTCTAGGTGAGAACCACCTTCTGCGCAATTCCTCAGACAATGTCATATTGTTGTTGTAGTTCTCGCACCTTTGTCTCTAAGCGCTGGATGTCGGGGTCCTCCTATAGAGTTGTGAGGACCCCAAGTTATTCTTCCAACATGTTGGTGCAGTATCACATTGCACCTCTGATTTCCTCCAATCCCATTATGATAGAACTAGAACACTATTCTCTAACTTTCGGGGGAGTGGATGGCTACGCCTTTAACCATAGTTTAGTGATCTGAAGATTCAACTCTAGCTGAACCTTTGACATTTCCGCCCTAGGCTCGCAGACCCCTACTACTAATTTGTGGATCTGCGCCTCCACTAGTATATCTGCTGGGATGGCCCTCTTCTGGATGCTTTGGAAAGTGTCATCTATCACCTGTACCAACTGTTGATTTTGAGACACCAATTCATCACACTGCAAGATTATTTGTTCCATATTTGTTTTCCGCTCACTGAGCACTTGGAATGCACAACTCTCCCTAGCTCGCATCTCTGCAGTTATCCCATCTTGCAACACATATAATGTCTCACATAGGAGGGAAACTAGATTAACACCAAGACCTTTCAAAGCACTAACTAAAGGCCTGTCGAACTCATTTGATGTGACTAGTGCCCCTTCTCGCAACATTATTGTGTTTGTCATTTGCGTGCACAACATCTATTCTATTGTCGTGGATCCAACTGCGACGTTGGTTGAAAGGGTACCAAACTAAGGGGGGCAGACCTATAATTCGTGCAACTGTGCTTTGATGGCCCCCAACACAATCTAGTTCTCCTACATAAAATCTTGGAGAGCCTCATTGGTGACATTGCACACCATCTCACTAATGTCATGTAGATCACCCTCGATTAGGGTGATCACGTCAATGAAGAATTTTGAGGCCTTGACCTTCTTCCACAACCCTGCCCGCTCTGCTGGGTGTTGGTGCTTCAGTTGTGTTTATGTGGTTTGTGGGTTTATGCCTCCTTCTTCTATTTCTTCTTCCTCTACTTCCTGCCGCTGCAAAGGCATTCTTTGGCCCTCACCATCCTTCGTGGCTGCTTCCTGTGTTGCTACTATTGTTGTGCACCTTTCCTGCTCAGTTGCTTTTTCTGCCATGTCCCGCGTTGCCCGCACTTCTACTGTTGTTGTTTCCTTGCTTTGTTTTTCAGCCAACTATGTGATGCGTAGCTTGGCCTCATCTTTCTTCTTTTACACTGTCAACTTCTTGATTTCTGCAATGTCTGGGGCATGCCATTCCAGTGGCCATGCCTCTAGGACATTGAAAATGCCGTTGTCAGTGGCTACAAAAGGTAGCTTTGTCCACTTTTAGTTAGGTCCTTACATGCCTTGATATATATGTTATGCATGTCTGCCTTAAATTCTACAAAAATTTGCAGTTTGTTGTAAACCATGGGTGACAATCATGGCTTACGTTTGATAAACATTCTGAGGTTCATCTCCATGAACACTGAGAATACCTTGCTATCGCCTATCCTTTTAGCATCCTTCATGACCCAAAGCAAAGCATACTTTGTGCCCTTCGGTAAATCTCTGTCAATTATGGGGAATTGACAATCCTTTGGAAATTCCCCATCTACGAGCACGCTGGATAGCAACAACTATGCATAGTGGAAAGTTCTTCCTTGTTCCTAGGCTTTGCAGCAATTTCCTAAAAATTTCATGCAAAGGAATTCAGACAAGTTAAACTAGACCCCCTCTGTGCACTGCTCGGTCAGTGCGACCACCGACGTAGTTACCTCATATATGCAGAACTTGTGCATAACTTTTCCTACCAGGATTTGGGTTGCGATGTGTAATACTTTGTCCTTGATGCTTGAGATGGCGTAATCACTCTTCTTCTTTTCTAGCTTGTACTTTTTCTTCATGGCCTTCACGATGACCAAATCACTACCCTTCCCTTTAGATATGGCCACGGGATCGTCTCCTTTGTATGGAAGTTGGGAGACATGATGAATCAAGTCTATCATGATGGGGATGGGCTCCTCCAGCCATAAAAACTGATCATGCACCAGGAAAAGTAGATTCCTGATAATGAAATGGTTATTGGGGCATAGTTGAAATGCGACACCTAGAGCAGGTTCAACAACCCAACCTTTGCCACTCTACACAACCACTTTTGTGGCTCTAATGTTGTCACCTCGGCATACTGTTCTACTTCATGAGGTTTCTGGTCTCAAGGTGAGGGAAGTTGTCCTGGTTATTGAGGTCCTAATATTTGAATTTCAGGCTCATCATGTGACCCAGGTGTGTGCCTTCAACCATAATGCAATTTGGGAAGAGCATGGTCTAGAGTGAGCTCTTGGTCTCATCCAAGTCTTTGAAAACTTTGGCATTCCCTTTTTATGGGTGGGACATAGGCAGGAGTTTTATCTCAGATTGTGTAAGCTGAGTATCCACCTCCATGCCTTCATCTTCTTCTTCTGTGATGATAAGATCCTATAGATATTTTTCTTCTTCATATATTTCTATAGTGACAACCTCCCCTTCTCCTCCACCAACAGTTTATTGTGCAGTGGGTTTTGCAGGGACACACATACGCAAGCCATTGCTTATTTGTTCTTCTTGGGTCTTGGCGTGCACGGTGATTTCGGCATTTCTTCCAAAATCCCGACACCTTCTAGAACATCCCCCATAGTTAGGGCCTACGTGGCCTCCTCGGTAGTCACTTCTACTATCTCCATACCATCCTTAGTTATTGCCATTGTACAATCTATCACTCATGAATTCAGGGGCTTAATCAACGCTCGGCTCAGGAAAATGAGGGTTATGCTCGACCGATTAGAGCACAAATTAAAAAGTGTTGTTTTTTGGGTAGCCCTTTGTATTTTATAGCACTTTTGAAATTTGAATTCCACTGTTCCATGCAAATCTGGTTCATTAATTCTCCCTTGGCAGCAGATTTTCCAAGATTTTTCCCATAAATCGAGTCTTAAATGCCTACCGCTCGCTCGATTTGGCCTCAAGTTGAGTATCCCATCATGAATAGTGACTTCAATGGTCACTTTCTAGCCAACCCGCATGGCAGTGTAGCCCCCACGTGCGCGATTGCGGACCTTGAGAATCTTTGCTTCTGCGCACATCTCTAATATCGTGCAACTCCCAGAAAGAATATTTTATAGTTTGACACTCGCTTCCAACTACCTAGAGCACTAAGACTATCCTTCTCTTGGCTATTCGGGTGGTCACACCACCCATGAAATGTTTCATCTGATCATTCAACTTGTTGCCTAGAGGATCTCTAACTTTTACTATTATGGTCAGCATCACGTACTTTATTACTTGCAACTCGCCACACTGGTCATTATGCTTAGCAATATGCGGTCCAAGCCAAGGCATCAGACTGATCAATTCATGTAAATAGGCCTTAACCCTGTCATTGTGATCACATGCACCATGCCTTACCATTCTGGTCTTTTTTCTTAGAAAATATTTCTTTATTTCATCCTCCATCTTCTTGAATTTTGTGTCCATCAAAGCACTTTTCTTCCTTAACTGTACCCTTTCTTCTTCAAGTTTGTGGAGTCGAAGGTTCGCTATTAGATTTCTTCCTCAATTCCCATGATTTCTATTTCATGCAGCTGTGTGATCCCTTCTTTCTAGGCTTTGCGAACCCTTGCATCTATTGGTGCTACCATGCGTGGACTAGGCTTTGCATGCTCCATAGGGATTACAACAAACACTTCATACTTCAGCTTTGGAAGTGCCCAAGTGGTCAGGTTTTTTCACATGGTCCTATAAGTTGAGACAACTGCTAGTATGCATAGGTCTGAGTCAGTTCGTTTCACATGGTGGATCGTGTTCAATGCTTCGCGTATTTTATCAAAATCTTCTTTGTGAATATGCTTTTTTGTGCTTGTTCTTACCATACTTCCTAGTCCCAACTCGAGGGGTCATTCGCACCATTGTCTTGCCCGCTCCTGCTTATCAATCGTGTTTCCTATCATGAGGATGGTGTACATTCATGAAGGTTGCGCACCATACTCCTATACCCATCTGGAAAGGTGGGGGCGCAGGTTGTTTCATCCATCATACTCAGCTTTCATCCACATCTAAGGCTTTACAAACTACATGCGCATCATCCTTTTGCATTTGCATCAGTCCTTAAAACATCTTCGATGCATACCCCACCATCTTGTGGGCGTATCACATAGTACCCATTTCAGAGCATCGAAATGTTGTTATTCTAGTACATCTCTTTCAAATTTATTCAAGAAATCATCCACCTCGCTCAACCCATCATACATAGGCAAATCTCTTAACTCTATTTCCATGTAGCGCAACAACCTTGTCATCATGTTACAGTTGAGTGTGGTTACCTCGTGTAACTAGTTCTTCCATCATTCTATTTCCTCGTCCCAATCTGAGGTGTAGGAGCTTTTGCGTTGCCACGAGAGTCTGCCATCTGCTCTTGGATTTACCTAGTCCTGCTTCCACGTAGTTTTCTTGTAGATACAATCTAGAACATTGTTGTTATTGTAGTTGTGCACTGGCTTTGTGTAGCGTGATCCTTCTTCCATAGGGTCTAAAGGTACCACTGCGCGTAGTGACTTTTTCTCAAAAATCATCTAACGCTTCTTTAGATTTATCACTCCCTTCATGTCAGTGGCCAAATCTATTCCGAGTAGCATGGGATAGGGATTGTTGTCATCAACAATCTCTATCACTTCGAAATCTACTATCGCGCTCACACCTTCAATATCTACCATTATTCCCTGTAATCTTCCCATAGGTAGGATCTTTTGTTGTTTCACCATTCACAATTGGATATGAGACCATTGCAGTGTACGCCTACCCATGTGCTCCCACGTCTACTTTGGCAAGATGTTCGCATATGATCCTAGATCCAAAATCACTTGATCCATTTCATATTCTGAGATCTACATGGTCAATCTCATCTCTCTTCCTCTTCGTGTTGTGTGCTTCCTGAGCTTTCCGACTATGCACGGTTCTCCTGGCATGGTTCTATCACATCTAGCGATGAGTTCTTGTAGCCCCTTCATAGCTTTGTTGTCGTGCAGAAACTTCATGCATGTCTGCAAAAAATTAGTGAGCATTGATGGGTCCATTTCTAGTTCTAGTTTGTCTTTACTTCCTGAAGTGGAGGCATCCACGAAGCTATTCTTAGCTTCCATGAATGTCTTCTTAGCATGCTCTACATCAAATTTGGTTTCCTTTATTGGAGCCTTGTGAACCCATGCACTCTCTTCGAGATGCCTACCTTTGTCATCTCCTATCATGGTAGCACTTCGGCATACGATATTTACGTTTGGGTTTTCCTCACACAGCTCAAACCTCATCATTTGCATGTTCTAAGTTGGGGGAGGTTGGAGTGCTCCTTTATCGCGCAACCTCGCTATCAGCGTGGGACAGTTCTTTGTCTCATGATCAAAGTAGGTACAATATAAGCATGATGGTCTTGTTAGATTTGTACAATTGCAGGCCTAACGCCCTGGACCTCCGCAATTGTAACATATTAGTTGTATGCGACCACTTCCTCGTCCCATTCCACCTCAACCTTGTCTCCACCCCAGAAATCCGGTGCACGCCATCCTTTCATTTTGATCGACGGCCTGTGTTTTAGTTTGAACTCTATAGATAGGAGTCTGATCCATCATCAGTTCATAACTTCTATAGGTGCACTCGTTGTGGCCTACTGACCTACAGAAATTACAGAACAACTGCTTGGAATTTTACGTATAGTTCTGTAATAGATGGAAGTTATATGTAGCATGCTTCCCTCCTCTCTAACAAATCGCGCACCATAATGCAGACGCCATACTTAGTCCTGCTTGTGTCTCCAGTCTCAATGGCAATGGTCCTCCCCCTGCTAGGTAGTTCACGAAGACTCAAAAATGGTCCTTGTCATATCCCTAGCCTTTCCACTTTACACACCATACCTCCTTTTGCGCTTCTAGGTGAGCCATCCTGTATTATTTCAAACTCTACATCTCAAGGCACAAGTTTTTCAACTGTGCATGGATTTGTTGAACTACAAAGTTAGGATTTTGTTTAAGGGTCTCATGTAGTCTCATCGTGATCTCGAAGGCCTCAGCCTAAGTGGTTAGCTTCTGCTATGACAACACGTTCCTTAGAAGTGGCGTTAACAATGCTACAAACCATGCACGATGTTTCCCATCTGCTAAGGTCATATTCACTTCATAAATTGTACACTTAAGTCTCTGATCTAGCTCTGAGGGGGTCTCGCATGGAAGCATCACGATTTCCTTAAAACCAATAATTGACTATGTCTCTAATTTTGGCCTACTAAATTCTTTGTTTAGCGCAACTTGGATATCCGCAATCCCTATGTTGGGATTGTCATTGGAATGCTTAATATACCAAGTTAGTGTGCGATCCTACAGAGCACTTACGAGTGTTGCTTTCTTTATATTTTCATTCGTGACTTCCTGTGCTTCCCATACAACCCTTACCATGAACCAAAACTCATCCAGACCTTCATTCGCTACTCCTTTGAACACCAACATCTTTATCGCCCTTGCCATATTGAACTGTGGTGGTGGTAGAGGTGGTGTGGGTGAAGATGGGGGTGAAGATGGTGAAACTAGTGATGGTGTAAGTGGGAGTGGTATGCATGGAATTCACTGCTTTGTCAAACAGATCGCACTTCTTGGTGAAACTTTCACGAGCTCTTCCTTGCTTTCTCGTGGAAGTTAAATTAAGGAGCTAGTTTCTAGTTCTGCACTACCTTCATTTCTTTAGATCCTCGCACTTCACGTAGCCCCAAACATCAATTTATTCACATAACCTGCTTTTCACATAGTAGCATTTTAATCCAATTGTTCAAAGATTGAATGTACTTGCCTTGTAGCCCTTTGAGGAAGCATCATTCTACCTCGTTATAGCTAACTGAAGTATCTATGGCAAACCCAGCGATAAATCCTCCTATAATTCGATTAAGCGAGTGATCCACAGTGCATGCAATCTTATCTTCTGATGCTTTTAGTCTGCGCATCAATATTGGAGTTCACACAATAGGTTTATCGAGCCTACACCTTCTTTGACCCATCAATGGAACTTATCCTTCTTGCACTTAGGTTCCTTCTTCATTCAGATCCAGATCTGCACCATAACCCAATCATAGTATTCCAAATCTAGCACTTTATCAGATATTCAATAATTCAAAAGATGCCTTGCTAAATGATCTCCTTCCTCTTTTATAGCCTTAGGCCTTTCACAATACCAGGAACCAAAAACCATAACAATTCAATACCATGGACCCAATACTTCTGATCAACACTTATGACGAGATACCATGGCCCAAAACCATAGGTTCAAATACTAAGGACTAAATACTACAGACCAAAACCATAGGATCAAAAACTGTCGGACTAATACCATGAACCAACAATAATATTTCCCATGTGCGTGCGATTTTCTCTGCATGAAAGTGCGTGAACTTTTCTCTGCATGAAAGTGCGTGAAATTTTCTCTGCATGAAATTTTGTGAACTTTTCTCTGCATGAAAGGAAATTTTCTCTGCATGAAAGTGTGTGAACTTTGATGCACTATAATTTATCATCTGAGATGAGTGGGTTGCCATCAAGTACAACATATGTATCATAATGCCAACAATCTCCCCCTTTGGACTTGATGGCAACAACAACCAATCACTCTCCCCCTTTGACATCAAGGGAAAAGGGGCGGACTACCATACTCCCCCTGAGTACCTGCTGAAAGCTCTGAATGAGTTCCCCCTTTGTATATGCTCTATGCTGAAATGTTGTCTCCAAAAAGATGTTCTACAAGAAAGAACATGACTCCATACATTATAAGTAACCTTCCTATCATCAAGACTCATACTTACATCCATCTCCCATTCAAGTGGGAATACACAATATAGACAAAACTCATTCATCCTAGGAATGGTGGGGAAACCAAAATAGGTTGTTACATGACCTTGATATGAAAAGAAGTACATGACATAGAGACAAGAACAACTATGAGCAGAATCAACCTTCAGACCAACAAACATTGATCTACTCCACCAGAAAACTCTTGAGAAATCAAACCAAATACTTCTAAGATAATGCCAACATTGCATCATTAGAAGAAGATATGCTCCCTCTGAACCTATGCCAAATGATCTCTGATAGACCCATTCGACCCACATAGACCAGCAAATGTACGTGCATCCACCTACGTACAACAGACAAGATTCAATAGCAGGATGACGCATCAACAACCCCCAGCTTCTGTTTGAGGTATTCAAATGTCTCCCTAGGCAATGGTTTGGTGAAAATATCAGCAACTTGTTCCTTGGAGGGAACATATTCCAACTTGACCTTTTGTTCCAACACTTGTTCCCAAAGAAAATGATACTTGATCGGTATGTGCTTAGTCTTTGAATGCATGACTGGGTTCTTTGAAATGTTGATTGCACTTGTATTATCACATAAGATGGAGATAGGTGGTGTACAAGTGATTTGAAAATTCTGCAAGGTTTGCATCATCCAAAGGAGTTGAGTGCAACAGGATGCAACAGCCACATATTCTGCTTCAGCTGTAGATAATGCAATAGAACTCTATTTCTTGCTGAACCAAGATACTAATCTGGAACCCATAAAGAATGCACCACCACTAGTGCTTTTTCTGTCATCCACACTTCCAGCCCAATCTGCATTTGTATAAGCATGAAGAGTGAGATCCGCATCTCTAGGATACCATAGGCCATAGTTTTGAGTTCCTTGAAGATACTTGAAAATTCTCTCTACTGCTTGAAGATGAGTTTCCTTAGGATTTGCCTGAAATCTTCCAACCATTCCTACTGCATGCATGATGTCTAGTCGGGTACTTGTTAAATAGAGAAGACTTCCAATCATGGACCTATAGGTTGGTTGATACACTACTACTGATTCATCATTTTCACTGAGGCTGCATCCTGTGACCATAGGAGTGCATACTGGTTTCGAATCTTCCATGCCATACTTCTTCAAGATCTGCTTGAGATACTTGATTTGAGATAAAAAGATACCACCTTTATTTTGTTGGATTTGTAAACCAAGAAAATATGTCAGTTCTCCAAGCAAAGACATTTCAAATTCCTTCTGCATCACCAAGGCAAAGTTTTGAATCATAGCTTCTTCATTGCTGCCAAAGATGATATCATCTACATACACAACAAGTATTAGCAATTTGTTATTTTCAATTTTTATATAAAGATTTCCATTTGTTGATCCTTTTGAAAAACCTTGTTGATGACGGTATTTGTCCAGACGATAGTACCAAGCCCTTGGAGCTTGTTTGAGACCATAGAGAGCCTTCTTTAGTCTGCATACAAGATTTGGATCATTACCAAGGATGAATCTATATAGCTGCTCAATGTACACTTCTTCTTCTAAGTCTCCATTCAGAAAGGCTGATTTCACGTCCATTTGAAATACTTTGAAACTTCTGAAGCTAGAGAGAGAAGGAACATTCTGATGGCCTCAAGCTAGCAACGGAAGCAAATTTTCTTCAAAGTCTATTCCTTCTTGTTGAGCATACCCTTTACAAACAAGTCTGGCCTTGTTTCTAATCACTTCCCCCATTTTCATTCAACTTGTTTTTGAAGATCCATTTTGTCCCTATGACATTCTTATCTTTTGGTCTAGGAACCAACTCCCAAGTGTTATTTTTTTTCAATCTGCTCAAGTTCTTCATCCATTGCCTTGACCCAGCATTCATCTTTGCATGCCTCTCTTACATTTTGTGGTTCAGTGGAGGAAAGTAATGCAAAATAGCTTGAAGCTTCTGCAATTGTTCTTCTTGTTTGTATTCCTGCCTCTTTTTGCCCCAAAATTTGAGATTCTGGATGATTCTTCTGAACGTACCTGGATGGAGCCTTTTCTTCTATCCTTATTTGTTCTTCAGGATCCTCATGGGTTTCTTCTTCATTGGTTTCTTCTTCATCATGAATCTGATTTGATGTTGATGGATAGTCCTCATCATCTTCGAAATCTTCAGATCTTACTTGCCTAGGAGTTTTTTCTTCTTCATCAACCACTACATCAATACTTTCAACAATTTTTCCAAGCCTTTTATTATAACACTTGTATGCTTTACTGTGGGGAGAGTAACCAAGGAGAATTCCTTCATCGGCTCTAGGTTCAAACTTGCCAAGATGTTCATCAATATTTTTGATATAGCATTTGTTTCCAAAAATTTTGAAATATTTTACCGAAGGAGTCTCACCATACCAGAGCTCATGAGGGGTTTGAGTGCTATTCACCCGGACATTTGTTTTGTTGAGAATAACAACTGCAGAAAATGTAGCTTCACCCCAAAAAGTTGTGGGAGTTCCAGACTCATCAAGCATAGCACGAGCCATTTGTTGAACCATTCTGTTCATCCTTTCAACTACTCCATTTTGCTGAGGAGTCCTTGCTGTAGAGAATTCTATTCTTATTCCATGTTCTTCACAAAAATCAAAAAATTCATTTGAGGTAAACTCCCCACCTCTATCAGACCTGAGGCATTTAATTTTATGATTTGATTCATTTTCAACCAAAGATTTGAAGGATTTGAATTTTTCAAAGGCTTCATCTTTTTGCTTCATCAGTCCTATCCAAACCATCCTTGAATAGTCGTCAATGAATAATATAAAGTATTCTTCTCCTCGAGGCGACCTTTTCCTAGATGGACCACATACATCAGTATGGACAAGATCAAGTGGCTTGCTAGCTGATCCTTCCTTCTCAGGGAAGTTAGTTCTGGTTTTCTTACCAAACTAACATGATTTTCATATTGGATTATCTAGAATTCTGATGTCTAGAAGACAACGAACTGCCTGGTATTTGCATGCTTTCCTTATCTGTGAGAAGCTTAGATGCCCCAACCTCCGGTGCCATAGCCAATGTTCATCATTCTTGCTCAGATAGCATTGTTGTTGTCCTTCTTTGAATATGTATAAACTATTTGGAGTTCTTATGACTTTGATCACTGTTTCTCCTGTATCAAGATCACGAACAGTACATCCATTTGATCGAAATATTACCTCTGTTCCTTGACCGCACATATGACTGACACTCAATAGATTATGCTTTAAGCCATCAACATACATAACATTTCTTGCTTTGACCTTTTCTTTTAAAAGAACAAAACCTTTACCTTTTATGAGTGCAGTGGTTTCATTTCCAAATGAGACCTTCTTCTCCTTCTCCAAGGCACTATATGACTGAAGTTTTTCTTTATCACCTGTCATATGTTTTGAACATCCACTGTCGATGTACCATTGATTTTTCTGCCCTTCTGCATATAAGGCTATACCACATCTTTCTGGTTTTGGTTCTTTCATTCTCCATGTTTTCATATTTGAGGCTTGCTCCTTCTAAGTTGCCTGCCAAAACCTGCTCCTGCATTCAGAATCTTCATGACCAAAATTATGACAAATAGAACATTCTATTTCATTTTCAAGAGTAGAAAATTTATTGTAGGTCCTTTTCATGATCCCAGTCATACTCCTCTATTTTTGAGTTTCTCTAGTCATGATAGTTTTGTAGGCAACACACTGAGCTGTTTTGTGTCCAAAGTTGTGACAAGAGAAACATTGGCCATTGAAGAAATTCCTGCGATTATCAACCCTGCGGACCTAACGGTTGTAGTTTTCA
This sequence comes from Pinus taeda, assembly GCA_000404065.3. Lineage (NCBI taxonomy): Eukaryota > Viridiplantae > Streptophyta > Pinopsida > Pinales > Pinaceae > Pinus > Pinus taeda. The sequence continues at coordinate 152,054 of APFE030406233.1, forward strand.
TTGACATTCATTCTTGAGGCAAATTGAGAATGATTTACCTGTGGTCTGTTATAGCTTCTGTTTATCCTTGAAGCAGATTGCCCCTAATTTACTTGATGATCTCTGTTCATTCTTGAAGAAAAATGTCCCTGATTTACCTAGTGAGCAACATTGTGCCTTTGTTGTTGATTGTCAATTTGTTCACTTCTCCTTGCTGCATCAATATAACTTTTGGAGGTGGATGGCTTCTGTGCTTGAGATGCTTCTTCATTATATCCCAGACCTGTTTTGATTAGTGGAGAACACTGTACTTTGATAATCTCATCTAACGTTTCAGATCCTTTAACAAATCTAAGGTTAAGAGCTTTAGTTTTCTCAATCTCTTTTCTAAGTCCCACTATTTCACATTCTAACTTTTCATGATGTTTTTCACTTTCAGCCAATTGGAATTGCAGAGTATCAGTAATCATTTTTTTCTCTTTTAAACAAATTTTGAGTTTAGAAATCTCTTCATAAAGACCTTCTTCGTCTATAGCATCCATGAAATCATCATCTTCAAAAGCCATTAAAAGTATATAATTATTACCTTGTTCATCTTCATCACTATTTGAAAATCTATCACTGTCTTCATGAGTGTAATAGCTTTTCTTATTTACATTATGTTTCTTGTTCCATCTAACAAGTTCCTTACCTTTATGAGGACACTTGGCAGCATAGTGACCGACTCTTCCACAAGCAAAACATTTGAAAGGTAACTTACCTCTGAATGTTCCAGCACCCCGTTGAAGGTTCTTGACAAAATTTGATTCTTCCTCTTCTTCTGACATATGTCCTGAGTCATAAGAATCTCCTTTTCCTGAGGCCTTGAATGCGGTTTCTCTTCTATCTGATGGTACCCCTTTCCTCATTTCATAAGCGGTTAGAATTCCGTGTAGTTGCAACATGGTAATTTTCTGTAGATTCTCCTTTTCTTATATTGCAGAAACTTTTGATTCAAACTTAGAAGACAAAGATCTCAGAACCTTTTCAACCACAACAACCTCTTTTATTTCTTCACCCAAATTTTTCATACAATTAACAATCTCCACTATGCGTAGGAAATAGTTAGCCACACTTTCATCATTGTACATTCTGAGATTTTCATATTGAATTCTGAGGGTTTGAAGTTTTGCTCTTTTTACCTGTTCATCTTCTTCATAGTTCAGAACGATCTTGTCCCATATTTCTTTTGCGGTTTTATATTGCATAACCTTGATGAATTTTGATTTAAGATATACATCCTAATAGAGTATTGACAACCTTTGCATTAGTTTCAAACTACTTCTTCTCAGCCGGATCTGTAGGAGTTGCTGATGGAAAAGTGTACCCTGTATCTATGATATCCCAGACTTTTGTACCAAGATATTGAAGATAGGTTGTAACTCTTACCTTCCAATAGACGAAGTTGGTCCCATCAAAAATTGGTGGCCTGATTGATGCTTCTCTCTCGTAGTTGCTCATGATGATAGATCTTCCTTCAAGCGATCAAGCTTCTTCTGAAGGACCCGCTCTGATACCAATTGTTGGAAATAATACTGAGAGGGGGGGTGAATCAATATTATCTGGTCAATTATTTTCTTTTTCAAACCCAGAACATATACACTACTTCAGTTAGAGAAAACCACGTATATATGCAACTACAGATAAGGAAACCCGCGTATACCATACAGACTTATAATTTAAAATATTCTACAGATGTTGAACATTAATATCTGCATCAAGATCATATAAACAGTAACCAGGAACAGAAAAATAGAGCAGAAGACAATCACAAACAAGAACAAAAGATATAAGGTGGAAACCTAATGTGGGTGAAAACCACTTGCTGCAATATGTCTCTATATTTTCAATTAGAAACTTCTTTTTACAATGATTCTGTACTGGTGCAGTCCTTTACCAGTACGTAGGCTGCTACCTGTAGAGAGCTACAACCCTCTCTCGTTTTCCAGCTTCTCTTGGAAGGAAGCTACAACCCCCTTAATTCTTGTACTATTTGAGATACTAGTACGCAGGCTGCTACCTGCAAAAGACTACAACCTTCTCTTCCTTCCAGGGACCATGTTTCATAAATTTTCAGATTGGATCCACAAATAACATCAATCAAACATCAATAATTTCTGCATCAACCAATCACCTTTTCACCAATCAAAACTGAATCAAAATAAAGACTTCTCTGACAACTGTACCCAGATCATAATAACAGTAATCACACCCCACTTCTGAACCCAGAACACTGTAGAATAAACAGAAGCAGCTAGAACATAAATCAAGAGATGTACGCTACTTCATTATTCAGAAACCTGTGTACAGATCTATAAATTCATTCTTTCAAACATTTAGATATTAGTTAACCCAGATTATCAGATTTATAGATTAAGCGTGCGCCACATATCACAGATCAAAATCATATAGAGATACCATTATTCCAGCCTTAAGATTTTGACCCATCAATAGAACTTATCCTTCTCCTTGCGCTCAGGTTCCTTCTTCATTCAGATCTAGATCTGCACCATAACCCAATCACAGTATTCCAGATCTAGCACTTTATCAGATATTCAATAATTCAGAAGATGCCTTGCCAAATGATCTCCTTCTTCTTTTATAGCCTTAGGGCCTTTCACAATACCACGGTCAAAAACCATAACAATTCAATACCATGGACCCAATACTTGGGATCAACACTTATGATGAGATACCATGGCCCAAAACCATAGGATAAAAAACTGTCGGACTAATACCATGAACCAACCGTAAGATTTCCCATGTGCGTGCGCTTTTCTCTGCATGAAAGTGCGTGAACTTTTCTCTGCATGAAAGTGCGTGAACTTTTCTCTGCATGAAAGGAACTTTTCTCTTCATGAAAGTGCGTGAAAGTTTCTCTACATGAAAGTGTGTGAACTTTTCTCTTCATGAAAGTGCGTGAACGTTTCTCTGCATGAAAGTGCGTGAACTTTTCTCTACATGAAAGGAAATTTTCTTTGCATGAAAGTGCATGAACTAGAAAATAATTTATCATCTGAGATGAGTGGGTTGCCATCAAGTACAACATATGTATCATAATGCCAACACCTTTACATACTAATCTGGAATTTTTCTCTCACAACTTGTCCATCCTCATTTAATTTGTTCGTAAAGAACCACTTTGCGCCAATAACAATTTTGGTTAATGGTCTTGGAACTAATTCCCGAGTTTGATTTTTCTCAATCTGATCTAACTCTTCATGCATGGCTTTTATCCAAAGCTTATCTTATCTTTCTTGAGAAAAATATTTTGGCTCAATCATGGACAACATAGAAATATGAGATTGGTGGAGTTATTTATTAATCTTCTTCAAGTTTGGACTCCTGTTTCCTTATTACCAACAATGAGATTTATAAGATGATGTTTTTGAACGTACCCAGAGGGGGTATTTGGGTGAGATCACTTTTCCTCTTCTTCTTCTCTTTTTTCTTCAAGTTGCGCTGCTCCATATTCATTGTCGATTTGATTAGGTGGACTGATAAATATTGGTTGTTTTCTTTGAGAGGTAACTCATAATCCACTCTCACATCAATATTGTTTACAAATTTTTATAATATATTTTTATAACATCTATATCCTTCACTCTGAGTTGAATATCCTAAAAACATCCTTCATCTTCTCTTGCATTGAAATTACCCAAATTGTCATTGTTCTTGATGTAGCACTTGCAGTCAAAGAATTTCAAGTGCTTTATTGAGGCTGGTTTTCCATTCCACAATTTATAGAGAGTCTTGTCACTATTTGGCCTAAGATGGGATTTGTTTAAAATATGTATTGTTGTATGAACAACTTCAACCCAAAAAGTATTTGGCAGACTTATTTCATCTAAAGTAGCTCTAGCCATTTGTTGCATTGGTCTAATTTTTTTGTGGAGTATTTGCAATTCTAAATTGTCTTCTTATGCCATGTTCTTCACAAAAATGATCAAAATCATTCAGAGTAAACTCTTCACTGCTATCTGACCTTAAACACTTGAATTTGTAATCAATTTGGTTTTCAACCATGGATTTGAAAATTTTGAACCTCTTAAACTCTTCAAACTAATGCTTGAAAATGTGATCCACGTAAGCCTGTTATAATCATCAATGATTAGCATAAAGTACCATTCACCACTCGGGGTCTTATTTCCTGAGGGCACACATAAGTCTCTATGAACTAGTTATAAGGGACTAGTAGATAAGTTTTCTTTTGACTTGCAAGGCACTCGAACTTGCTTATAAATTTGGCATGATTTACAAATTGTATTACTTAGATTTGATATTTTTGGCAAGTCCCTTTGATCAAGGTGGCTCCAGACACATGCAAAAGTCCCAGAGGACTTAGAAAGGGTAAAAATTCAAAGTGGTCATATAGTTATCAAACCAGAACCATATCGAAGTTCTCGTGGCCCTGATTCCAACAATGTGAACGACAATCAAATTCAAGCTCGTATGAGGGAGATAGGGCTAGTCAAAATTCAGGGTTGACTTGGCCAAGTGGTAGGGTTAATGGTCTTACAAATTGCATCGGAAACGGTCACTGGAATATGGCCACCGACGGGCAAAATTGTTGCCTCTTTAAAACACCCAATGACCCTTATTTTCATTAAAAAACTCACCCTATATATAACTCATTATAAAGAATATTGTTAAAATTTGAAACATGGTTAACATATGAAAACCATTTAAAAATATGGTCACCTTATACATAACTCATTATAACGAATATTGTTAAAATTTGAAACATGGTTAACATATGAAAACCATATAAGAATATGGTGTACCTCACATTAAGGATTGGGATGGAGCCACATGGAGCGGATCCTGCATATCATAACCGTCACCATGTAAGGGAGTCGGTAGGGGTCGAACCTACTCGGCCCACGTGGCTATCCTCCAAGTGGGCGTTCCCAAATTAATACAAAACCCATAAAAAATCGTGCTCATATATATATAACGATTATGTAAAATGTTACAAAACAGTTCAGTAAAATAAACCATGCGCCACTTTTTGGGAGAGGCGGGATTTGATCCCCCGACCTCTCCGCCTCCATTCCTCCGCCTAACCACCGCACCACAGGTGGCGGCTTTATAAAGTTAATCACCCTACCACCATATAAACGCACCCTCCATGCAACACCGAAAGGAGGAGCGGATTTGAGAGCGGAGAAGCCAACACAAAAATCGATATATTAATATTTTACTGCAGAGCCATGAGCGATGGAACCAGGAGCGAAACCCTGACATGCTTTTCGAGACAATTTTTTAATGAATTGTAGGTGGAACAATGAGCATGGAACAGAGGCAAGCGAAACCATGATTGAGCTCAACTTTCAGGAGGGCGAAATTTTTCCAGTGTCCAAATTGGACAAACTTTATGTCAATCCTATACTTCTCAGTGACACGAACCTAATGGCTTAGAAAAAATTCTGATCTAAGCAACAGATCTTCAGATGACCTGGAGGAGGGAATATTTGAGGAATCTAGGGGGAATCTAAAATATTCTTGTAGCTCTGATTTTCACCTTTTCAGAATTCAAAAATTTGACAGTCGATTTTACATTATTCGATGCCACAAATCTGATGGTGTAATCAGATTTTCCATTTGATCATTCCATTTTTCAACCACTTTTCAAAGTGGAGTGCAAGTGTCAGCATTCAATGTGTGAGCAGTCATTTCCATGATATTTGATGCCACGAGATTGATGGTACGTCCAGATCCAATAGTTTATCATCCTCTTCTTCAAATAACTCCTTGATGTGAGGTATATGCAGTGTGATCATGTACTTCTTTGTCTCTTTTCTTGAGATGCATTGTGCTGTATAGATCTTTGTTTGATGTTTGATGTGGGATCTTGTTTTTTTCTTGATGTGAGATGTACTTATTGTCACTTTTTGATTGAGACCCCTTTGTTTCCATGTTGACGGGATACTCATGTGTCACCATGTATGTTTGAGTTGAGATCCCTTTGATGCCATGTTGGCAGGATGCTCATTATTATCATACGTGAAATTATGTCATGCTCATAGGAGTCCTTTTGTGAATGATAGTTCTTGCAACAGAACATCTCGTGGAGCCACTCTTGCATGAGGTCATATTCCTTACATGATAGAGAAAACACATTCATGTACATCATCACTCTTTCCAACACTTAATGTAGCGGCCTTCACTATCTTGACACCGTGGCTTGGAGATGTTGATCTGAAAATCACTCATGTGTGACTTTAGTTAATTAATTAATGAATGAAGGTATTACAGTCTCATGTGCTGGTGCGTGTCTATGTTATTTTAGGCAATGGATCGATCAAATTGCAAAATACACAAACACTGGAAAATGGAAAACAATAAGAGAATACACAGTAAGCAAATACAAGAACACAACAAATTAATAAGGAGTTCACCCTATCCTCCAGGGCTACGTCTCCGGTCCAGCTTTCAGTGGTGGCCTTCTTTTATTGTGTCTTGAATCAAAGATTTACAATGAGGAGCTCAACTTGAGTCTCCTGAAACAGGGGATGCTTAGTAGGGTGGTTCTTGGATTCCCCAAGCCACTAGAGTGCACAGACTCTTCCTTACCAATTCTTGACCTCTCTGGTCTTTAATGGGAGGAGCCCAATGTGGTACTCAATTCCCGACAGATCCTCATAGGGATTGCTTGAACCTCTCAAGCCTTCTGTCTACTCAATGCTGCCTTAGGTCCACTTGGCTCTCTGTTTTTCTACCTCTTGCTTCATTGTCTCTTTCATCTTTGTTCATTGTTCCCTTCTCTGGTTCTTCCTTCTCTTCCTCGTTCTATTCTCTATCTGTTCATGGCTTAAAGCGAATCTGTCCTTGACTGTTCGTTTCCTCTTCCGCCCCTTCAGATTTCCTGCTGTTGTTCGCTTGGAGTTCCCTGCCTCTGTGTCATTGCCAACGTCTCACAGGGAGGTGGCCACTTGTCCTCTCACGAACTACGCCAACTCTTCCTCAATGGTTCAGTATTTCGGTTACGCTGTGGAATGACTCATCCGCCAACTCAGTGGTCAAATCAGAATTTAGACTTTTATATGCCGTGGCTTAATCCCCCCGTCAAATCCGGTTTCCCATCGGGCGCAATCTCCGCCATCAAATCTAGAGCCCCCAGATCCTACGGTTTTTGCTCTTTTCACGTAGTTGACTTGCTCGATCGTTAGCCCACGATGAGAGGGAGTTTTCTGTCTCATCTGCTGGACACGCATCATGCAATGAATGGAATCACTCGTTCTCAACCCAAATCCACTTACCGCCCAATGTGCCTCCGATATATCGCTAGTTTTGGAGCGCGGGACCCGCCTTTCGCCTTAGCGCTTTCCCTACGGTTTCCTGGCTTCCCATGCGACCGAGCGCTTGAGGCATTTCCTTCTCAAGGGTGTTTCCCAACAATGTGTGATTACGCTAATCACGCATTAGAAATGGCCTCCGTTTCCCGATCCAGGCTTCCTAACTGCCAGTTTTTCCTCCTGCACGGTCTCCATGGGCCTCAGTCAGCGCGCTTTGACTCAGGTCCTCGTTGTTCCTTGCTAGCTGCAAATTTCCACTGTCCAGAGGTCTTCCTGATAGCTCTTTGTTCATAAATTCGAAGTCTTTCCTAATTTGATACAATCATGGAACTTTGATAATTTTCATGGATCCAGTTCAGATCACGGCCTTCCCATTGAAAAATATTTTGGACCACCAAAAGTTGGTTTTCAAGCATTGACTAAGTGAGGGTACAATTGTCTCACTTGTCCAATCTCTATTCACTTTGCATTGCTCGGCTTTGAACCCTTGAGCCCAATTTTGAGGTACTCAACATTTCCCCTATGTGTCGTCCTCACCTTCCTGTCCAGAACTTTGTCTTCGTGCAATTCATTAAGGTGTTCAGGTAGCAGGTCACCAATAGAAGGCAATTGAATCTACTCTTCAGGATCCTCAATTACTGAGGGTTCAAACAATCTTAAGCAATCTGCATTCATGACAGAGTAGATGTGCATGTAAGTTGGTAAATCAAGGCAAAAAGAATTCTCACTAATCTTCTCAAGTATCTTAAAAGGTCCATACCTGATAGGCTTTATCCTTTTACCTTCACCTTGCATCCTGTCCTTGCTGATATACAACCAAACTTGGTCACCAACTTGGAAACTATGCTCCATTCGATCCTTGTCATGCCTTGCCTTGTATTTGGCTTGGCTCTTTTCCAGGTGTTCCTGTACTGCCTAGTGGATCTCTTGGATTTGTTCAATGAACCTAGTTGCCCTATCCACATCACTGTGTCCCTCAACTGTGGTGTCTTTACCAAAGACAAAATCCAAAGGAGACCTTGGTGTGAAACCAAAATAGGTCTCAAAAGAAGATCTCTATGTAGAATAATGTTTTGCTTTGTTGTAAGCATGCTGCACATAACACAAATTCTCATCCCAAAGCTTAGGATGTTTGCTGCAGTATCCCTTGAGAAACTGGATCACTGTCCTGTTGACTACTTCTGTCTGGCCATCAGTTTGTGGATGAAAAGTTGTGCTTTTATTCAGTTTGGTGTCCATCACTTCACACAGACTTGACCAAAACTTCCCCACAAATCAGGTGTCTCGATCAGATACAATGGAAGTGGTTAATCCAAAATGAACCCATACATGTTCAAAGAATAATTTTGCAGTTTTTCCAGCTGTAATATGTTTATTACAAGGTATCAAAATACACATTTTGCTGAACCTATCCACAACAACATACAGATAATCATGACCTTTCCTAGATTTAGGCAGTCCTCCAACAAAATTCATGGAAACACTTTCCCAAGGGTGAGAAGGAACTGGTAATGGAGTCTACAAGCCAAGTTTTCTATTGTTGGGCTTGCTTTTAGCACACGTAGTACACCCTCTTACATATCTAGAAATTGTCTCATTCATTTTTGGCCAATAACAAAATCTTTGTAGCTGTGCAACTATTTTACTTACCCCAAAGTGACCTGATATGGGATCCATTTATAGATATTTGTAGAGGAGTGAGTTAGCTCTAGGTTTCTGATTAGTGTCATTTCACTAATAGTCTTGTTTCCACTTGGAGTTTCATTGATCTCATTACTCATCCCTGGGCGAATTCAGAGAGGCAAGTGTCATATGAGAAGTTTCTAGAAGATTCTCTGGGTATCCACTTAGCAAACTGTCTTTTCCATTTGTCTACTCTCGCCCATCACACCCTACAGAAGGCTCTTTCAGTATGCATCGCACCTGGCTAGTGTAGCAGCCAGTATGCATCGCACCTTGACCATGGAGTAATCAGTATGGTCTAGTTTTGGCCAGTTCTGAGTGGGTTTTTAGGTGGAACTTCTGGGAAATGATGTAATCAGTTGACCATGATCCTTTAGGGTATGAAACAACACTTTTAGGGGTTAATGAGCCCTTGGTTTATCAACATATGTGATTGGGGTTGCAATGCCCAAATATGTCTATAACAGTTGCCCCCTAAAGCAAGAGGTCATAAATCTTTTGATGTCAGGTGAAATGCTTTATCATGAGGATTCGAGGTATTCGAACTGGAAGGTGACCTGTATAAAATACAATACAATACATTATCATCATTTTATTTTCATGATCTAGCTAAGGCAAGCATTCCCATGCTCAGCTTCATAAATTCATTTTCATGTACATAGGACAGATAATTGTCTGCTGTTGCAGACTGGTGATTCTTTGTATGTAGAGTCAGCATCCTTTATCTTGGATGATCATCTGTGTGGATTCTGTGTACATTTGATGTCTTTATACTCCTAAATATACCATAGCCCAGATGGATGAAACTAGATCCGGGGTCTTCAAACTCGTTCAATCTTTGCCCGAAGTACAATTTGATCCATGTGAAAAGATGTTCGGAAGTCAAACATGGAAAGACATCGCCTGATTACTAGCCAATAATGTAAGTTGTTAACAGATGCGAGAGGAATCACCGATAATGATGATGACCCTCAAGGTGCTACAGTACAATTCACGTGGTGTGAATATATGATCTGATGTCAAACACCACGTAAAATCTCTCGGTCAAAGGCCATTGATGTAAACCTGTCACCGGGAGTGAGAAACTTGCCATTGAGGCATGCAAGCTTCAAAGTACTGAAAGGGTTGTTTCTAAGTCAACTTCTTGGATTATGAGCTGATGTCGATAAGAAGTGACCTGCTGTAGGAGGGCCTTAATGTATCCCACATCTATGACATGAAACGAAGCAAATGATTTTTTGGAGGTGAAAACGATCTGATGATACAAGGTTCAGGAATGGCGGTCATGAAAAATGAAGGCTGAAGGTATTGCAGTGGATGAGGCATTAGCTGGGTAGTGAATTCTCTGAATGACTTCTCTTGAACATTTCAGCGACACTGAGATGGATTGGTAGTGTTAACCCCAAAAGATGGATGGTTCAGAGGACCAATGGTGATATGACCGGTGAACAGAATAACCCAACCCAACTCAATCATGTTGATGGAGTGAAAGTGTCATGTTCAAGAGCGACCTGCTACCAATGAAGTTCTTCAAGTTTTCTTCCCTTTTTCCCCAGTCATTGCTGACCAGTACCTCTTTATTTTTGTCAAGCTTGAGGAGGATAACATATGCTTGTTCTATAATTTGCCCTTCGGGCAAACTTGTCGCTATGTTTTAGCGAGTCTAGTGATAGTGAAACTCGTTCTTGTCCAGGTGGACAAGTTTGCTGCTATCATTTTAACGAGTTTAACAACAAAGATAACTCAGTCCTTTTCATGTTTAGAGAGTTTGAAAAGGGATGAAAAGGAAACTCTAGCAGTACTTTTTCATAGCATAATCCCTTAAGTATGAAAAGTGTAAAATAATACGAAAGGGATGAATTTTCGATTGCTTTAGCAAGCTGAAAAAGACAAGCACTCGATCTTTTTGTGGAATGATCCCTCAGGTTCAAAAAGATTAAAATGTAGAGGAGGGATGGTGCTTTCCTTTACTTTAACGAGCTGGAAAGGCCAGTAGCTTGAAAATCTTTTCATATTTAGCGAGTCTAAAAAGAGCTTAAAAGAGACTCGTTTTTTAGGAAAAAGTGATGTTTTCAGGTAGCAACTGATTCCAGGTAAGTTTGGAACTTCTCAAACATGGCAGTGTAAAGAGGGTGGCTAACAGAATCACTTGTCACAGTTGTTCCTCAAACGGGTAAATAATCAAGTGAAAGCATATGATCGGCCAAAAAAATGGAGGTGACAGTAAGAACACAACCAAGGCTTGAAAGGCTGACAACATGGAAATCACAGAGGTCGTTTATTGAAGGCGGGTTTATTTTTTAATGAGCTTGAACCTCGCATTAACATGTGCTCAGAGGCGGGTTTATTTTTTAATGAGCTTGAACCTTGCAGAAACATTGCTCATGTGGTTTGCATGCCCCCAACATGATGAAATGGAGATTCTCTTGTAACCAGATGGAAATCACTATGGTGAAGCAGGATGGATTCGTCCAGAATAGACAAAGGTGCATGGTGTGACAGACTGCTGTGGCAGACCAATCACATAACCTACAAGGAAACTTATCTTTACAACTAGGTGCATGCCCCCTAAGATTCATTGCATTCACCAAACTACTCATGGTTATGAGGTGGATGGAATGAAGGTTCTTTTACAAGATCAAGTGAAAGACTCGACTAGAATTTTGCTCTAGGGGTCCTTGTTTTATATTTTTTTGATAGAAAATCAAAAATTGAAGGATGCTTAAGGTTGCTTGAATAATCTTCATTATTATCTTGAAGGTGGTAACGATGATGGTAATCTTCCCACAACGTCTCTCCTATCATCATTGAATGATTCCTTTGTCTGTAGAATGTATACGAGACCAAGGATCGGAAGAGGTACCATACTCTAGAGACCTATCTATCCAAACACTTGCTGAGTGTTCATTTGGGTTTGCCGCCCAGGCCCAGAAAATTGATTGCTACAAAATTTCTATGGGGTTTGGGGGCAATACCTGGCAATGATCCATACTAACAAAATGTTCAGAATTCTTCTTAATATTTGATGATATAGAAGATACCATATGATAGGTTTCCATTGTGGCCACTTCCGCTAGATTACTTGGAGGTGGGAGGGAAAAAGTACCCATTAAGGCGGGGTCTTTTAGGAGACCTACTCCAACATTTTGAAGCGAATGAGAGCTTCCATGGATAATTGGAATGCTTCCAGTAGCTTGTGAACTGTTGGGGAAAAAGGTTAGTTGGTCAATGATTGTAATTCCACCTTGGAAGGGAAATGCAATCTTTCTAAAATATATTGACACAATTGCAGCCATAGCATAAATCCAGGGCCTTCCCAATATGATATTGCAATCAAGGTTTCCATCGATGACCTCGACTTCAATTTCTACTATCTTGCCCCCCAGTTCAACTTGCAAGTTACTTAATATCCCATATGGCGTGTATGTTCTTCCATCAAATGCTTTTAATGTCGTTGATGTTTGTGACAAGGGTGGTGAACCGAAGGTTTTCCGGAAACTCATTGACATAATACAGGTAGATGCCCCCTCATCAAATATTGTTTGATGAACAGTTTTGTTGAGGGATTTTACTTGTACAAGAAAAACAAGTTGAGTCGGTAAATGAGGTTCATATCCTTTATGGTTAAAGGCCACAATATTGGAATCTGCTAGGTCAATCCCACCTATTGCTGATAATAAAGCCTGCTTTTGGGAGGGACAATTCTGCAGTACTTCTAGTGTCAACATAGCAGATGGAGATTGTGCCAGATCTTCCACTATATTATAATTCTGTGTTGCTCTTCCACGAGGATTAAATGTCGATTTATGTACTACTCCCTTTGGCAGCTTTATAGTTAGTTCAGGAATGATGGATGGCACAACTTCTGAAAAAGTTGTTGTCAAATTACTGGGTTGATCGGTAGCCTTGTTGTTCGACATCTATGGATTCCCATAATCTTTATTCCTCGTCAATATCAAAGCATAATTTTGCTGTTTTGAGACGGAGAACATAAGCACTTCGGATGGGGAAGCATGATCGATAGCAACCAGATTAGTTTCTGGGTTTGGAAACGGATCAGTCAACACTGTTGAGGTGTTTGAGGTCTTAAAAAATTTCTTGACCTTAGCTTAATGTGGACAATATTTCATCCAATGTTCTTCATTACATATGAAACATGGTTGACCTAGTTTCTTTTGCCCAGAAGGGTTTTCAAAAGATTTTTTAGGAGTTGAATCTTCTTGTTTCTTCTTTTTAGTTTTCCCTTTTTTCTTGCCCCCTAGTTGCTTTGGTTCTTTGCCCTTATCAGATGACACGACAATAACCTCAGAGGCAGGAAGTTTTTCATTTGCTTTTTTACTAGAAACTGGAAGGGCTTTACTAGATTGAGCCTTTACTGTTACACTGAAATTTGTCACCATGACTATCTGCAGTTAATATGGCTCCATCAATAGTCATATTGTCCTCCTTGTCAAGCCTCATACCTCTGCTCTTCATGTCAAACTTCAAAAAGAGAGAAAGTCACTTAAAAATATGTTTATCTCTGGGTACGCAGGTTCTCTCTACCTTGCCTGCGTGTACGCACTCCAAACACACTGTACCTGCGTACTTGTACGCTCTGTAAGCCAAAGGATGGGTG
>APFE030406233.1:174174-202573 GCA_000404065.3 Pinus taeda
GAGAGAGAGAGAGAGAGAGGGAGTGTGTTTGGTGGTGTGATAGAGAGAGGGAGTGTGTTTGGTGGTGTGATAGAGAGAGGGAATAAGATAACAAACCAAGATCCATCTTAACCCTAGTTCTAAAGCGTTGAGAGGTATAAAATCTCTTGAGGTGCTATCCTTTCCCCAAGTTTCTCACTCAAAAGATAGGTTTGCACATCGAGAGATTGGATCCCTCATGGCACTTGATGGATCTAGGGTTAACATGGATGTAATCTTGTATAGAGTCATTGCATGTTCTAATATTTGTAGCAATTAATGCATTAAAAGAAACATTACTTAGAACAAATAATTTAGGAATTGTGAACTTTATACTAGGGTATTAATTTTGTTTGAATATAAAAAATTTATGGAAAAACTATATAGATTTCAATCCTTTTTTCCAATTTATTTTAACATCAAAAATATTTAAAAAAACATAGTAATTAATATATTTAATGAAAGTTTCATATTTTATATACAACCATTAACATAATTAATTGAATGCATAATTATATTTGTAATATAGTAGTATAATAAATTAAAACTTAAAACAAAATTTATTATAAATATAATAATAAAATAATATAACAAATAATGAGCTAATTGTTACTTATTATATATTATGTAATACACTTCACTATATACATAATATATAACTAAAAATTATAAATATAGGAATATATATAAGATAAATGTATTAATAAATATAAAATAATATATCATTAATTGGTAATTGACACTAATTATACAAGATTTGTATATTATTAATAAGTGGTATATTTTTAAAGAAAAGAAATTTTTTGTTAACTTTTTTTGCCCTTTATTATTATGGCATTTTTATTGTTTATGTTGAAATTTATTAGATTTTTTTAATATTTGATGGGAGGATGAAGTTGGATAGATCATATCTCATCCGAGTGGAAAAGTGGTGCATCAATTTGCATCTGGTATAGGGAGGACAACTAATAACCATATTTAGTTCATGGCCTTATGGAAAGGTGTTGAAATTGTGTTGGAACACAAACACACAAATATAAATATATTTGGGGACTAGTTGTTGATTATTAGCTAATTTACAAAGGCTAAATCAACCACATATGAGGAATCGACATCAACTAGTCCAAGAATTTTCTCCCTTTTGTCAAATTTTAAAGGGGTTAATTTTTTTCACATTCTTCCTCATGTGAACTCACACACACACACATTAGAAAAAAAAGGGTCTTCAATGGGCCAAGGAGAAAGTGATTTGAATCGAAGGACATGCCTCATCTCAATACCATAATATGCTAGGCTTTAACAATATGTTTCTCGAACATGTTGGTCCAAGGGTGCTAAATGATTCTTACAAGTTGAGTCATCAAGATCTCACTCCCCAAAATTCTTCTCTATGGCATCAAAAATGCAGCAAGTGAAACATGTATTTAATGGGAAGGTACAAGTGGACACATCCCAAGGCTATCCATTACAAACCAAGTGATTTCCAATTAATGGAAGATTGCTCACATTATCTTTAACTCTATTGTAATATGGAGGGTAGGGTTGATTAGTTGGATAACTTGGATAAAAATTTAATTCGGCTATCCCAAAATGTCCCATTAATGAAAATACTTAATGTTAGTGGTTTTAAAATGAGGATCATAGTATTACCATTGTAGGTTGGCCTATGTAAGGCTTAAACCTATCTTGATTTAACAATGTCTCTAACAATATCTTGGTGATTTAGTTTACTAGTCTTTGGCTTGTCACATTGTTATTTCCTTCCCTGTTTTCACGATGACAAACTCTAATGATATTGTGGAACTCGCATAAGTAATTGAGTGAATGGTTAATACTGCACATGTGCTACTAGCTTCAATAAACAAGCTCGAGGATATGGTGGAATGGTGGCAAAGTTCTTTTTAGTTGTTCATGGAAGCTAAAATTCTCTTGATGAATTAAAGGAGGAAATTTTGCTTCTCCCAAATCAGGTGGTTGGATTGGAGGTTTCTTTATCTCGGGAAGATGGAAATTCAAATGGAATGCATGCTCAAGACACTTCTCTTTCTAGCGGAAAAATAACTTGTCATCCTTGGGGTCCTCATGAGGGTCATTTCATTGTGGGATGAATTCCATCATGTTTCATGCTTTTTGGCAGCTAGTACTATCTTCTCTCTATATCATTTAACATGAATTTTTGTAAGTGTATCTTGTTGATGGGTTCATACTCCATAATCTATAGGTGTATATTTTTTTGTAAAGTCTAGTGCAACCATTCTAAAATTAGTAAACTCTCACTTTCCTTTGAAAAAGATGCATATGATGTAATTGGGGATCAACTGTGAGGTTTTTGAGCCCTCTCCCACATTTTTTTATAATATAAATATATACATATCTCTTCCTTTTAAAAAACAAGTTAAAAATTACCAAAATTAAAATTTCACCTCAACTCCTCCAACTATAGCTTAGAAATATCATAGGGACCTCTAGCAAGAGGTTACATACTTGGTTGAAGATTGATACAAAGGTTAAATACCTTCTTGGGTGACAGCACATTAGGTATAGAATCACCAATTTATCTAAAAAATCATCCAACACATTAGAAATTGTTGGTACAATAGGTGTCGCCACTTCATCCTTATCTACTTCTCCAATAACTAATAAAAAATTTTGAGACTTTAGGTGCCTCACTACCTTCTCATACTCAATGCAGATACAATTCAAAACTTTATATCTAGGTTCCTTATTGTCATATGCACAATACAATTATTCCATCCACCAAGTATTACTAACTTGTCCTATTAATTTAATTTCAATAGTTTAAAGTTTTCATGGTACTTCCACTTATACAAGTAAATGTGAATTTTGGATGCTGATTTGTTTTCTCATCCTTAGAATTTATAAACTTTATTAGAGCACCATATGATCCAAATCTATGTCTATGTTCAATTTCCTACTCCTTGAAGAATTTTTGTGAGGCACTAGAACCATCAACACCTATACAATCCTTCCATTAATAATTAGATCCACATATAAAAGTTAATTGTGGTTTTTTCCTTGATTTCTCATCAAGGAACCTATGTACTAGAAATATTCCTCGAATAAGATAGTATACCTTCCATATTCCTTAGACGCCTTATATGCACCACTTGTTAGAGTAAATGAATTTCAACAAAAGGTAACAATAGCTTTACTTCTACCTAAATTGATATATGAATGAGTATGATGCAATTTCATCTCCAAAAGGTGAATGGGGTAATGTTTAGATCCAAGTACACTTGAACCGAAGGCATTAATAAGTGTGTCATTTATGATTATTGTGTAGATATTAACTTTTTTGAAATTCACTCTAAGGTTTGGTGAGTAGTGATACTTAATCGTTAAACTAAATCACAAAAAATATAGAACCCTTCAATTTTAAAAGTACACACCATAAAAAATACAATGATATAATAAAGAATCATAAAGGTAGGTAACATCAAAAGCTATGGAGGAAATCACTTCACAATAAATGCTTTCTCTAGGAGTGGATATATACATATCTAATGCAATCATACACACATTTAGTCCTAAGGTTTCATGCCAACTACACCTTACTATTATACCATTTCCTCCGAGCTATCTAGTGGGTCTATTTAGTACTGATTAACTAGCTAGTAGGTGTGTTCGATGACTATAGCACATTAAGTTTATTATCCCCGTGGGTACCTCCCTATGTACATTATATTTCATACCCCTTTGGATGTTTCATCCCCAAAACATGATATCAAGATATATAGTATTACATACTAGGAAATTTTGCTAATTAGTACCATACAAAATGTTGGGCCCATTTAATACTCCTGTAGCCCCCATATTGTTATTGGTATGCCCCATAGAAGGCCACTATATTTTTAATGTTCCCTTACAATATTATTGTTATGTAGGTCCTAATTATATTTTAGCCCTTTAGACTCCTATATATACCAAGGAGCCCTTGTCATTTGAATAATCTAAGAATTGGTCATTTATTGATGTAAAGGGAGATTCCTTTTGAAGTGGCTTAAAATCTAGTCATTGATCTGTTTTATTATAATTTTCATTAAGAGGAAAATGAGCCTAAAAATGTCCTCCTAAGGAAAAAATAATAAAATAATATTTAAAATAATAAAATAAGAGTTATGAATTTGGATGGAAAAGAAGAAAACTACATTTTTTTAATTGTATTTTTGGCTTATCTCCTTATAGGTTTACTCAAATTTTAAGTGTAGACACTCTGGATGTGGAATTAATTTATGCATCCAATGAGTATTCATCATGCATACTTTTGAGAAGACACACATTGATAAATATTGAAGATACACGTATATTAAATATTTATCAATGTGGGTCTTCTCAAAAGTATGTATGATGGGTACTCATTGGATGCAGAATTTAATTCTACATCTAAAGAGTGTCTACACTTGAAATTTGAGTAAACATATAAGGAGATAAGCCAAAATTATGATTAAAAAATTTTCTTTCTCTTGTTTTCCCTCAAAAATATTTACATGTGCCTATTTTTAAATTTAAATGATTTTGACTCGTTTACAGATTATGATATCAAAATTACGTGAAATTTTCATGGGCAATTTTAGGCTAAAAATTCTTCTAATGTGTGTGATATTGATCTGGATACATAACATTTCATATGAAATCTCTTGCTTCTAGGTTTTTGGTGCTTCAAAGATGCCATCATGCCATTTTCACTACTTTTTTCTGTGAAGCTTCAGACCTTGAAATTGTTACCATGTGGGTCTGAAATCTTTATGGACAACTAGTTAGATTCTCAGATCTTGTTTTGCTTCATTTTCAAAGATATGGTCCGAGGAAGTTACCATTTCTATATACTCTAGAATTCAGCATCTGAAATAGGTGTTGAGGAAAAAATTGTCATGACCTTCACCTTGATAATCAGATTTGAATTCCATAAAAAATGAATAAAAATAATGAAATTTAGTTTTTAGGTAACGAGCTTCAAGGCTAAACATTAAAATAGTAACACATGGCAGTCTGTATAGATTCTCTTTACTAAGCCAATCCATAATGAGGTCTTTGTGACAAGTTTGACACAACTTTATATTTAAGAATCCAATCTCGGTCCAACTTGTGATGTTAGTAAGAAGACATAGATAGATGCCACATAATGGAATTTCAGACCTTGGGAAGCTAAAATCACAAATATCCAATAGTTTCAAGGTCAACCTTACCAACAAGCTCAAAATGAAGCTCTAAAAGGTGTGTATTTTAAATTTGCATAATGATTGTTTGAAAAACCAATTAGAGGTGATTCAAATGGAATAGTGAAGCATAGATATCATTAATTGGTTCCAAAATTCCTCCCAAAAAAGAATGCTATATGTATTAAGCCCTGAAAATTCTCTATTATGACGCATGAAGAAGAAGAAATCCAACATGATACATCAAAATTATGGGAAGAAGTACAACAATTTTCACTCTCATAAAGAGAAGCCAAAAATGAATTTGAAGAAGTTCTTGTTAATATAGATGGTTTAGAGGTAAAAATAAAAGGCGAAACAAACAGTTTAAAAGTAGACAAAAAAGTATAAATAAACTCAAAATTAGATAGTTTAAAAGCACACATGGAAGGTTTAAAGGAAGAGTTGACAAAGTTTCTACATGAAAGGCTTCCTAATGGTGATGAGATATTCCATGAAAGTCATGATGAAAGCATAAGAAATGTGAAACATTATTTTAGAGACTTTGACTTTGGTATGAAGATCAACCATACTCCAAATATCAATATGAGCCAATTTGATGGCAAGGGTTAGGTATCACGGATACTAAAGATGGAGCATTTCTTTGATCTACATATGTGCAACCACATGCTTAGATTGATCTATGTAGTGCAATGCTTGCCATTCCAATGCGTGGTGTACATGTTCTATTAGAAGTCCAATGGTTATAATCTTTGGGGATGATAACTTTTAATTTTCAAGAAGGTTTCTTGAAATTTTTCTAAAAAGGAAAGGAAATTGAATTTAGGGCTATCACATGGAAACATGGAAATATAATCAGCTATAATGGCATGAAAATCTGTTTGAATAAGGAACAACAAGGAGTAATTTCATAATTAGCTTCACTATATTTTCAAACATCTAAGTCATCCATTTCTCTACTTCTCCAAAGAGTCCTTGACAACCATTCCAAGGTATTTGAGACACCCAAAATTCTCCCATCTATTAACAATCATGATCATGATATGAACTCGATTACATGAAGTGTTCCTCCAAACATGAGACCTCGAATATATCCTTATTCCTAGAAGATTGAAATTGAATGTATTGTTGCAAAAAGGCTAGAGGTAGGTATAATTTAACCTCACCAAAGTTCTTTCTATTATCTAGTAGTATTGATATAGGTGGATATTGGAGGCCATTTGCCTATTCCACTTGGACCCCCAAAACTATTTCCTTTTAGTTTCCTTAATTCTAGCATAACTTTCTATTTATGGCATTCTTTTAAGTCCTAAACTACTAGATCTATTTTGAGGTCCTAAATGACCCTTTATGGGAAAACGGACAAACTAAAATTTTTTTATAATTTTCTGCATACATTCTTTTTTTCCTCCTTGTGGAGATCTTCAAAACGTGTTATTGTTATAGCCAACGAGAGATTGTAAACCAAAGTTACGACCCCAAGAAGTTGGTGGTCCAACTTACCCCAACGAGGACAATAATTGTTGGCACTCCATCTCCTAGGGTTAGGGTTTCACACCTCTTCTTTATGATAAAAGGAATTTGAGCCTCATTGTAAGAGATTTCAAAAGGCATTTATTTGAAACTTCTCTTCTTAGAGATAAGCTACAATCACCTGAGCTAGTTTATTTTCATTTAGCTTGTAAATAATTTTCAGCATTCACTATTTATTAATTGAAGTTCAATATTACTAGATCTTTGTCTTTTTGTTTAATTATGTATTTTATTTTTCTCCATAAATTTGGATTAGTGGAATCAAAGCAGTATGCTCTTTCTTTGTATTTCTATGCATGTTCCCAACGAGGTGGGGTATAAGGAATTAGGACTCGAACTAATCAAGTCCCTCTGAGACCTCCCTCACAAAACCTAATGGCTTCCCATGGTAGAAGAAAATAAAGATGAGTGAGAAAGAAATCATGTCAAATTATTTCTTGAAGAAGCCATCAAGCAATAGATGAATGAAATGTTTTTGTTTAATTATGTATTTTATTTTTCTCCATAAATTTGGATTAGTGGAATCAAAGCAGTATGCTCTTTCTTTGCATTTCTATGCATGTTCCCAACGAGGTGGGGTATAAGGAATTAGGACTTGAACTAATCAAGTCCCTCTAAGACCTCCCTCACAAAACCTAATGGCTTCCCATGGTAGAAGAAAATAAAGATGAGTGAGAAAGAAATCACGCCAAATTATTTCTTGAAGAAGCCCTCAAGCAATAGATGAATGAAATGATGGACAACTTTGTTATAGACATTTTTGGGCACTGTAACCCCAATCATAAATTTCCATAAACTTAGGACTCCTAAGTCCCTAAAAGTGTTGCTTCACTACCTAATGGAACAGGGTCAACTGATTACATCATCTCCCAGAAGTTCTCCACTAAAAACTGCTCAGAAATGGTCAAAACTCGACCATACTGAATACCCAGTGCAGAGGGTGCAATGCATATCACCTTCCCAGTGTAAAGGGTGTGATGCATGCTGAATGGCCCCTCTGTAGGGTTCGATGGGAGAGAATGGACAAATGGTAGAGACAGTTTGCGAGGTGGAAGATCATGGAATCTTCGAGAAGGTTCCCCTCTCACACTTGCCTCTTTGTTTTCGACGAGGGATGAGTAAGATATCATCAGTCTCCAAGTGGAATCAAGAACTATCAGAGAGAGGACACTAATGAAGACCCCAGAAGATGACTCACCCCCTACAATCATCTATATATGGATCCCTCATCACAGAGATTGGGGGGCTGGAACCTTGTATCTTGTAGAGAAGTGTTGTTGGTTTTCTGGTGAAACTTCATACTGTCGGGTGATCTAAGCTTTAATTGAGGTGAAGAAGGGCTTTCTTGCTGGAGGATGATGCTGGGTCAGAATTATTGGTTGTAATCCTCTTGCTTTTCTTGATATTAATAAAGTTCTTCAAGTTTTCCTCCATATTCTTGTATGTTTGATTATATATGCATTTGTATGGTTAACACATATCTCGTCATGTGTTATTTATGAATATAGATCTCTATTCTTTGATAGTAGTATGTTGCTTTGATTCCACAGGTGCTCTTTGAAGCTGGATAGATGAAGAAGAAGCGGGAAAGATCTATCAGGAAGCAGAGGAATCAAGTAAGTAACCAAGTGCAAGACTAAGGTTGGTGTCATTTGTTCCACTCTTATCTATTTTCATAAAGGAAAACGAAAGTAGACTTTACTTGTTTGTTTCTAAGATAGCTACCAGTCTTAGTGGGAATAGCAGCTCTGAGTGGACACTATTCCCAGTAACAAAATGGCAACTCCACTGGGGAGCAAATAGATTGTTTGTTAGTCTATCATTGTTTGTTTTATAAACTTATGGACGGAGCCTGAAGTCAAGCCAGCTAGCCTTCAAACTACATTTGTTATACAAATGCAAAGTATATCAATGCTGCTTCAGTCTATCTCCAGGTTTTGTTTATGAATTAAACAATCGATCTATAAACATTCTAAATGCCCTAAGTGGTTGCTCTAGTAACCTCCTTAGATCAACCCCTGTGATTTACATTTACTGAACATCACTTACTCGGCCTAAATCCTTGAACTGAATTGAAAATTGTGAGAAAAAACTGGCTAAAAGTCTCGCACTGGTACCATCGCACCCTCCCTTCAAGGTAGTCTGTATGCATGACGCTTCCCATGTGCTGTAGTTGTGCTGCATACTGGATTCCCTGTGTGACAGGTGCGATGGTTGGGGAAGGTTAACTTTACCTTCATACTTTGGTTTTGTCTTCACTATTTTCAATTCTATTAAGGAGTTTTGCTGTTTGTGGTCAGTATATCTCTGTGAAAACCCCTTTCTCTTCCATCATTCAACTTCTATTGTGCAAAGAACTGTAAGTGTTTTTATATATTGTGTGCCATTTTCATTTCTCTTTTGCAAAGAAGTAGCATACTCGAAGTGTCATTTCTTAATCGGAAAGTGTTGTAAGTGTCGTTTTCAGTTATAGAAGAGAATCCCATTGTTCTTGATAGTTGATTATACTGTTACTCTTGTATATGATTTGAATTAGTAGTTATTAAAGTGTTGAAAAACAATTCTCATTTCGAAATCGCAAAGTGTCGCCCTTATCTTCACTTCATTTTGAAAAGAAATTTGTTAAGTATTGTCGCTTTGAAAATAATTCAGATTTGCCTTAGCTTTCTTATCATCATTCATACATTAAGAAGGCTCAAAACAAATACATGCACGTGCATTTGCATTTAGACTGCTTGGTTTGATTTAGGACAGTGCATTTAGTGTGTGCTCTGTGCTCTTTGTTGAAAGACTGTCAACTTTCTTTCCTTAGTAGGTAGGATTTTCATTGCCAAAAGAAGATTAAACAGTTGTTTATCATCTTAGACTGCATTTTAGGAATTGTATACACATCACGCGGTGAACCTGAAAGGAAAATTTCTAAACAAGATCAACTATAAAATAAATTTAATGAATCTAAAAACGCTTTGGAACCTAACGCATAACATATAGAAGTCTAGCCTAGAGACGTATTCCGACGTCGTAAAACCTGGTAACTATTGTTTTCACTGTTGGTTGGGTGATTCCTCCACTCTGAGACGGCAAGTTCCAGTACGGACTTGTGCTCCCATGTACCGTCGAGTATATATTGGGAGACCATAATAGGCTCCATCCTTTATCCTTAGGAAGATATGTCTGCTGCCCTATCGATCACAATGCACTGAACACAACATTCGGGAAGATTGATTGCCGTACCGTAAAAAGTATTCTGCAATTTTGCGGTTGGTTTGGTAATCCCCTCTACCTAGATTTCCAAAGAAGTCTCTTTTATTCCTTTTCAGACTCCTTAATGGAAAAGGTCCATCTGAGCACTTGTCACTTCAAGCTCATTAAAAATCAAAGGTGACTAGAGTCATCTTTTGTTTTTTCTCGACTCTTAAAAATTGAAAAAACAATTTCTATCAAAGCGTCTAAAATTTATTTTAATCGGAATAACATCACAAATTCCCTCGTTGGTCTTTACGTTGAGAAAAATGGAGTTTACCAACCAAGGATTTCCCCTTTGAGGAAATCCTAGTCCTTTCTCCTCTTGGGAAGATGTTGGTGCACCCCATATGGCCACATTGTCACTTCGAGGGTTGAAAATTGGTTTTCCCGCATGGCTCTTCTCTACCTCTGTCATTCAGAATACCGTAATTCCTGAAGAGTCAAGTTAGCAACAAGATGATACTAGAGTTTCCCCCCAACCTTGTACTTCGTTTATTTCTCCCTCTTCTCCTTCCTCTTCCCTTGATAAAGCTGGTAAAGCTAATAAGAAGAAGCAGAAAGAGAAAAAAGAAAAGAAGAAGAAAGAACCAAAAGCGAAAGGGGGAAACCAGGCGTCGTCTAGTGAAAATCCTCACATCGCACCATCTAAACCTAAATCTCCATTTGTCATTTGCAATGGAGACCATTATCATCGAGATTTTCCTTGCATCCTTCGGATCTTAAGGGACTGGTCTCCTCATTTGCACAATCTGGTGTCGTCAACCTCTCATGATCATGTTGAAAGCACACCATCAACTAGTGAAAGTGAAGTATCCAGATAGAAAAGGAATCACAAATTTCCTTGTAAATTGTGTGAAGGCAATCACGCCGTCCACCATTGCCCCTTCCTAGAGGAAGATAAAATACTTTTGGATGATCATCCTACTTCACCACTACGGCTCCCTCCTCGATATAAGAAACTCTTGTCGAGTCCACCACTGGTTGAAAATCTGGCTGGCACACCATTATGGTCGGCCAAAAAGTCTATCATTGAAAATGAACCCTTTGAATCCATATTAGACGAATGTCAAAAGGTCGAGGCGGTAGTTGACCCGGTCTTGCCTTCAGAATGTTCATCTTAAAATGATACCGTCACTGAAGAGAAAGAGAATGACACCGTTCAAATTATTTTCGTAAACACAAACTGCGATGAACTTGGGGGCAGTCTACTCGTACCTTTACCACACGAAGGAAGTTCATCAGAGTCATATCTGGCCTTCTATTCGGTCCCACCTCCAAGCAACCTAGTCGTTTCCTTCGACTGGAATCTACTTGGCAGACCCCATTTACCAGCTAGTGTACCATTCTGAATCATTGTACAAGCTTACAGAATGGTCATGGCTAGTACCATCATAGATGAAGGGGCTTCTATGAGTATCCTTTCCTCAACTGCTTGGAAAGCGCTTGGTTCACCATCGCTTTTTCCTAAAATGAGAAATCTGACAAGCTTTGACAAAGGAACTAGTCAACCATTAGGGATCCTTCCCAATGTGTCGATTACTTTGAGAAGGAAAACCGTTCACATGAACGTGATGGTAGTCCAAGGACCCCTGGATTATAATCGACTCCCTGGGCGTGACTATATTTATTGCATGGGATTCGTTGTCTCCTCACTCTTTAGAGTAATGTGTTTTCCGCACGAAGGCAGAATGGTCAAGCTCATAGACCAATTGTCATTCCCCAGTTCACACATAGCGAATAGTCAAATTCCATCCCTAAATGGTCTTTTAATGCAAAGAATGTCTCATCGATCTCCAGTCCGTCCACCTGATGAGCGCGAGTGATTCAGGAGGATATGACTAAAACCCAGGGGGCATGCACCCTGGTCTATTTCGGCAGGAAAACCTTGGGTATAGAGTAAGATTCTACGGAGGATATATGACTAGTTTGACACACCCGTCTGTCTAGGAAAATGGGATTAAACTGGAATAAGATTCCCTCATCAAAGTTATGTGAGTGGAGGCGACTACACCACTCACCTTTGTCTATTTCGGTAGACATCGCCAAGGAAGTATTTTGTCCATGACGCGGATGGGGAGCTTTCATGGTAACCTAGGAATTTTTCTCTATACCTGGGGGCATGCAAACCTTTCTGCATGCAAGCGAAGAGCGACCATTTATTTTTTAAATTTGTAGGTCCTCTAACCCTTTAAACTCGTAAGGTTGGTCGTTTCCTAGCTTGCATAAAGAAATAATCTGGGGCAAAGCTTCAAAAGGTGCAAGCCCCATAAAAAATGGCATCTTAGATGAGACATCCTTATTATATGACTGGCGAGCAGTGTTACCGCACGGTTCAAGCTCATTTAAAAATAAACCCGCCACGAGCAGTTTTAACATGGAATTCAAGCTCGTTAAAAAATAAAGATAAGCAATAAGAAAATGTCTCCCCTAGAGTTTAAGCTCATTAAAAAATGAACCAATTTTCCAGTAAATAACCATTATGAATGCATTATCATTAGCTTTTGAGCCTTGGTCATGTCCTCATCATCACCTCCACTCTGTTTTTTAGCCGATGATTCACCTCCATTTGATTGTTTACCCTTTCGAGGAACATCTACGAAGAGTGATTCTATTAGCCATCCTTGTGACACTGTCATGATTGGAAAATTCAAAACCCTACCTGGAATCAGCTGCTACCTGAAATCATCACTCATTCCTCAAAAAACGAGTCTCCTTTCAGCTCTTTTCAACTGACTCGTAAAATATGAAAATATTGTCGGCTGATTAGCCTCTTCGGCTCATTAAAGTGATCTAAAGTGCTATCCCTCCTCTAGATTTTAATATTTTTGGATTTGAGGGGTTATTACACAAAAATATCGAGCGCTTGTCTTCTTTGGCTCGTTAAAACTATTGAAAATTCATCCCTTTTGTATTATTTTATGCTTTTTCGGACTTAAGGGATTATATGACAAAAAAGAATCTTTGGAGTTTCCTTTCCATCCCTTTCAGACTCTCTAAAATTGAAAAGGACCGAGTTATCTTTGTCGTTAAACTCGTTAAAACCGAATAGCGAGAAACTCGTCCAAATAGACGAGAACGAGTTTCCCTATCGCTAGGCTCGTTAAAATATAGCGACAGGTTATTGGTAGCAAGTCGCTCTTGAACATGACACTTTCTCTCTGCATCCAAGTCGGGTTGGGTTGTTCCATTCACTGGTCATATCACCATTGGTCCATCACACCATCCATCTTTGGGGTTAATGCTACCAATCCATCGTCAGTGTCACTGATATGTTGAAGAGAATTCATTCAGAGAATTCACCTGGGTCTCACTCGCTGCAATACATTCACGCTCCATTCTTTTCATGACTGCCACCCTGAACCCTGTATCATTAGATCGTTTTCACCTCCAAAATCATTTGCTTCGTTTCGTGTCTTATATATGGATTCATTAAGGCCCTCCTATGATGGGTCACTTCTTGTCGACATCAGCTCATTATCCAAGAAGTGGACCTAGGAACAACCCTTTTAGTACTTTGAAGCTTGCATGCCTCAATGGCAAGTTTCTCACTTTCGGTGATAGGTTTACATTAATGGCCTTCAACCAAGAGATTTTACGTGGTGCTCGATGCCAAGTCCTTTTTCACACTGCGCGAATTGTACTGTAGTACCTTGAGGGTCATTGTCATTATTGGTGATTCCTCTCGTGCCTGTTAACAGCTTACATGATTGGCTGGTAATCAGGTGATGTCTTTCCATGTTCGACTCCAGAACATTTTTCACATGGATCGACTTGTACTCTGAGTGAATATTGAATGAGTTTTGAAGACCTCGGATCTTGTTTCATCCATCCGAGCTGCGATATATTCAGGGATATAAAGACATCAAATGTACATCATTTCCGAACAGGTGATCATCCAAATGAAAGAATGATGAATTCGAATCATTAGTTTGCTGCACAAGCGATTGTCTATCCTATGTACATGAAAATGAATTTATAAGGCTGAGCATGGGAATAACTGCCTCAGCTAGATCATGAAAATATTATGAAGATAATGTATTGTATTGTATCTTATTACAGGTCACCTCCCAGCTCAAAAAAACTTCGGATCCTCATGGTAAAGAATTTCACCCGACATCAAAAGATTAACAACCTCATGCTTTAGGGGCAACTGTAATAGACATTTTTGGGCACTGCAACCTGAATCATAAATGTCCATAAACTGAGGTCTCCTAAGTCCCTAAAAGTTTTGCTTCACTGCCTAAAGGAACAAGGTCAGCTGATTACATCATCTCCCAAAAGTTCTCGACTAAAAACTGCTTAGAAATGGTCAAAACTAGACCATACTGAATACCCAGTGCAGAAGGTGCGATGCATATCACCTTCCCATTGTAAAGGGTGTGATGCATACTAAATGTCTGCTCTGTAGGGTGTGATGGGCGAAAATGGACAAATGGTAGAGACAGTTTGTGAGGTGGAAGATCATGGAATCTTTGAGAAGCTTCCCCTCTAACACATGCCTCTCTATTTTCGACCAGGGATGAGTAAGAGATCATCAATCTCCAAGTGGAATCAAGAACTATCAGAGAGAGGACAGTAATCAAGACCCCAAAAAATGACTCACCCCCCTACAATCATCTATATATGGATCCCTCATCATAGAGATTGGGGGGCTGGAATCTTGTGTTTTGTAGAGAAGTGTTGTTGGTTTTCTGGTTAAACTTCATAGTGTTGGGTGATCTAAGCTTCACTTGAGGTGAATAAGGGCTTTCTTGCTGGAGGATGATGCTGGGTCAGAACTATTGGTTGTAATCCTCTTGATTTTCTTGATATTAATAAAGCTATTCAAGTTTTTGTCCATATTCTTCTATGTTTGATTATATATGCATTTGTATGGTTAACACATATCTAGTCCTGTGTTATTTATGAATATAGATCTTTGTTCTTCAATAGTAGTATGTTTCTTTGATTCCATAGGTTCTCTTTGAAGCTGGGTAGATGAAGAAGAAGCAGCAAAGATCTATCAGGAAGGAGAGGAATCAAGTAAGTAACCAAGCGCAAGACTAAGGTTGGTGTCCTTTGTTCCACTTTTATCTATTTTCATAAAGTAAAACGAAAGTAGAATTTACTTGTTTGTTTCTAAGATAGCTACCAGTCTTAGTGGGAATAGGAGCTCCGAGTGGACACTATTCCCGGTAACAAACTTTACCTAGATCTTTGGCGAATACCAACAGGCAATCCATGTTTATGTAACAATCACTTTGGAGACACCACCCCATTAGAGGTATAAGCTAAATTTGATGTCCCTATATTTGAAGGTAAAATTGGTGCAAATATTGTACATAAATGGTAAATTCTATTGGAATTTATTCTTTGGCCCATATATTCTGTGATAGGGAAAATATTACTTTTGCATTATTTAATGTCCCCGCCCATATGTCAAATACTAGTGGGAAATTACTATGAGAGAATGGACGAGGAAACCTATCTATTTTCAACCGCGCCCTCTTGGAACTCTTTCTATGATGATTCCAAGGAACATTATTAATCTGTTGGGAGATATGAATACAAGTAAATACAATGGACCACACTACAGAAACAAAGGGATCAAGGTGTGCATGAGTTGATGAATACTTTTCATACTCTACACACAAATATTGGTATCAAAGACTCTTAGAGGCATATGGAACTCAAATATTGTAGTTGTTTTAATAAATATATTTAGGCATAAATGAAGTTCTTGGACATTTTCTTACTTGGTGTATCGTATCGATGTGCTACCAATATTGAATAAAAATTTAAACACAAGAAGAGAGACTTTGGATCTATGAATCCAGAGCAAGGCAAGAGCATCCCAAAACTATAGGGATAGGGCCAAGGTGGAACGACCCAAGACAACCCATGAAAGCCACAAACAAAGAATGGAACCGCAAAGACTACATAGGACACAAGAAAATGGTGTGAGTTTCACAAGGGCCCCACCCATAACACAAATGAATGTTGTCCCAAGAAGTCACTAGTGGTTGAGCAAAAATATTTGGAATATGATGCATGCTTCGAATCTCAGACAAAACCCAATAAGGGGAATGAAAAGGGGAAGCATATTATTAATGCAAACCCTAGGCTGCTACTATTTAGACCACCAAGGTCCAAAATATTGAGCCCGAATTTCCAAAGAAGGGTGAGCATATCTGTCACTCACATATGTGGATGAAGGGTTCTCCGTTATAGTTCATTGTTGATAATGTGATCCAAAAGAAAATCGTCACATTAGAGACCATTAAGAGATTGGACCTAATTACCACACCATACTCACAACCATATACCATTAGGTTTCTCCGCAAGGATGAGATATCTATGTCAAGAAGCAGCATCGCCTTCCCTCGAACATCAAGCCCTTCATTGATGAGGTTTTATGTGGTGTCACTCCTCTTGAAGTTTGTGATGCTTTATTAGTTGAACCATACATGTGGAAGTGATATGTTGTATATTATTCTAGTCCTTTCAATGTGATTATTAATTTGGGAAGGAAACTATACAAGGTACGAGAGGTAGCCCTGCCTACCATCATGTCTTTGACCTCTACATCTCTGAGAATGAGAATTTTTTTTCTTTTTTATTTGTTCTCAAAGTAATGGGAATATCATGGCCACGTCCATGGCCCCTCGAAAGGGTCCCTCCATGCAACATAAGTAAGTTGATAAGGTTGTGGAAGAATACAAGGACATCTTCTCCTCACACAAAACAATACCCTTGCACTATTAGGTCAACCACTTGATCAATATGATTCTGAGAGATCCTTTACCCAATGCACCAATATACCACCAATACCTTTTAGAAAATGAGGAAATAAAGTGACATATATAGGAGCTACTATAGAAAGGGAACATCTATCCAAGTTCCTCACGTTATGAAAGGACAACTGTACTCGTACATAAGATAGATGGAACTTGGAAACTCTACATTAATTACCGAGAACTGAATAAAATCATTGTCAAAAAGAAGTATCTGATCCCATGGATTAATGATCCTCTTAACCAACTAAAGGGTGAAAGTACTTCCGTAAGATTGATTTGATGTTTGGTTATCACCAAGTTCCAATAGAGCACACAAATGTGTAGAAGACCACCTTCAAATCCAAGGAGGGACCTTTTGAGTGGTTGTTCATGCCCTTCAGGTTGAAAAATTCCTTTGAAACTTTTATGAGGTTAATGGATGAAATATTATGGCCTTTGAACAACTTGTTTATGGTTTATGGTTTTATAGTTGAGTTGCATCATATTTGGAAATTCCTTCAAACCCTACAACACAAGTTATGTTCCAACCTCAAGAAGTGCTCCTTTAGCATTGACCAGGTCTAATATCTCAGCTACAAAATTGATGAGAAATGTGTGCATGTGGATCTAGATATGATCCAAGTCATTCGGGATTGGCCAACCTCGACGACTATGTCAATGTCTCATAGCTTGTTGGGCCTTGTTAATTTCTATAGGAGATTCATGTTGGGGTTCTCTCATATTACATGGCCCTTGATTCATGTTACCAAGGGAAAATAAAAAGTAATTTTTTCTTGGTGCGGGAAAAAAAAAAGGAATTTGTTTGACTGAAGCACTTTGTTTGCTTTGCACCAGTCCTCACCTTGCTAGACTTGCAAAAACCATTTGATATTGAGAATTATGCCTCAGACTATGCCATTGTTGTAATAAGAGAAAATATTGCTATAGGAGAAAATATTGCTATAATTTTCTATGAAGGAAAATTTTCAGTTGTAAATAAAACTGTGATAATTGTATGAGATACCAAAATAAATTACTTGTAAGAGTTGTACAAAGAATATTTAAGTACTCATAGACTTGTGGAAGTTATTGTTGAATTTAGAGTGAGTTATCTCTTACAATTTAGAGAATTATATATATATAAGAATTATTTGTATTACATGTAAAGACAAATTACAAAGACAGATTAAGTATTTGGTTTTAAAGTAGGGAAACCTTTGATATACACATATTTACATATACAATTTTTCCACTGGAAAAATCGTAATCTTTCATTAATTTTGAAAAATTACATGTTGTAGATTGTATTAGCACATGTTGTAATCTTCTTGTCACTAAGGGCTCTATCAAAATTTATAGTTTACCAAAAACTTGTCCTACTTTGAGCTTTCATCACCATGCAAGGTGTTCAGTCATTTCTTGTTATGGAGAAAGATATAAAAGAGTCCGTTATATGGTTTTACATATGCCATGCAGTGCAATAACACTTAACCTGAAAGATATATACATAGATTTGTCAAAATATGTTCATAAAAAATTTACAAACAAAAAAGTAATCAAGGGCTCTTTGTCATCATATTCACATATACATATATAAATATATGATTACATATAGAAAACACACATATGTTATTCATAATAAACATGTAAAGGAAAAGTTCAGATGATAGATACTTTCCTTCAAATAGAAGGAAGCATTAGAGAATCATAATAGGAAATTTTATATTATTCGCTGAACTTTATATGCTAGAAATTATACAATGAAAATGAGAAATACAGATGAATGTTTTTATACACACTTAGATATTCTGATGAATATGTGACAAAGATACTAGAAGAAATTCTAAAATTGTAAAATGCATTATGGCTACACTATGGGTTCTCTTATAACACAAAATATCTACACTCCTGGTATTTATTGTTGCATAGAAACTAAACCTATAGTTGTGTATTGTCCCTCGACGACTTTCACCTCAAGTCTACACTCTCATTCATAACTACCACATATAACCTATGCCTAAGTGCTTGTATTGGCCCCCAATGCCTTTATCCCGATGCAAATAAGTTGTGCCGCTTGATAATCTGCCTTGGTCTTCCCTACATGATGAGCTGTCCCAGTGGGATACTACCATATTTTTTCTTATTTAAGACTATTATGATATATTTTACCTTGAAGTGGCTTCCCATTAGATAAGGTCACCATTTCTTTAGTGCATGGAATATAGCCAATATTTCCTTCTCATAAATAGGTGTGTGTAAATACTTTTCCTCGATTGGATGAATTTCAAAAGAAGTGGGTCTTCCTTCTTGGACTAAAACAACATCAATTCTATTTCCTGAGGCATCACATTCCACAATAAATGTTTTTGTAAGTCTAGTGTAGCTAAGATTGGTGCTTGGCACATTTCCCCTTTAATATTTTCAAAGGCCTTAGCTCCTTCTAGATTCCAACAAAATTCCTCTCTCTTCATTAATTTTGTTAGATGCACTCTTATTCTCCCATAATTCTTAATAAATTTGTGATAATACGTTGTCAACCTGACAAATCCTCAAAGAAGCTTCAGGTTTGTGGGGATTTTCCATTCCTTAATAACTTTAATTTTGTTAGGGTCTTCCTTAATAGCCTCATGAGATACAATATGACCCAAATATTTGATATCTTGTACTTCAAAAAAAAATTGGATTTTTTTGCATAAAGTTGTTTCCCTTCCAATAGTTTGAGTGTCATCTCAACATGTTGAACATGATCCTTCCAGGACTTGTTGTAGATTAGTATACCATCAAAATATACTGACATACATTTTCTAGGGAAGGGATTGAAAATGGAATTCATCAAACCTTGAAATGTGCAAGGTGAATTAGTGAGGCCAAAAGCCATGACCAAAAATTCATAATGACATTCATAAGTTCTGAATGTTGTTTTCAAAATTTCTTTAGTCTTCATTCTAATTTTATGATATCTCAAACAAAGATCCAACTTGTTGAAGTAAATTGTTCCATTTAATTCATCCAATAATTCATCAATTATAGGAATGGGAAATTTATCTTCAATAGTATGTTTTTTGTGCTCCTTATAATCCCTATGCATATGCCATGATCTAGCCTTCTACTACTACTTGAGAAAAGGAAGAACCTTAGCTAGGTTTAATTATATGAGCATCTACCATTTTTGTAACCATGCATTCAATTTGACTCTTTTGGGAATAGGGATATCTATAAGGCCTCGCATTTGGAGGAAAACTTCCTAGAATCAATTGAATATAATTCTCATAATAAAAAATAAGTTTTAGTCCTTTGGGAGTCTCAAATACCTTGGTATGATTTTGCAGATCTTGAGAAATGGATGATTTTGGTGTGGTAACCTCTTGTGAGAATAATTATGTAATTATGCCTTGTTGTTATTTCTTCAAGACATTTTTCATTCCATTAGAGTTTATTATCTTCCATGGTTTCCCTACTATACCCTTAATTCAATTTCTTTTCCTTCCTAGAAAAATTTCAAGAAGAGTACTTGAAAATTAAAAGTTATCATCCCCAAAGATTGTAACCATTGGACTCCTAGTATAACATTAACGTCACCCACTGGAATGGAAATCATTGAACCATTTAATACATGTTACCCCATGCTTAGCTTCATATTATGGCACTTTCCAGATCAATTTATTTTTCCACCATTTGCAACCATCACTTAACACTCTGATGTTGGGTAAAGAAAATAATTCAATTCCTTGGCTATCTTAAAATGAATAAAATTATGGGTACTAACTGAATTAATCAACACTATTACTTTTTTTTTCTTGATATTTCCTTATACCTTGAGAGATTAAGGAGTGGTAATTCCTGTAAATGCATTACAAGATATGGCCATATTCATTTCTTCATTTTGAAGGGTTAATTCTTGGTGCATATCCTCTTTTTTTGATGTTTCTTGTTACTTTTCTTCATCCTCTTCACAATCTATGTAAAATAATTTCTTCTCAGCACACTTATGACCTTTAGCTTATTTTGTTTCACAACTATACCAACTCCATTTTTCTCTTTTTTCCTTTACTTTTTTGGTTTCAACCTTGTAAGTTGTAGGAGGATAAGCACAACAACACTTCCACCTTTATAATTGTGATTGGTAGACTTCCTTGTTGGCATAATTTTTCTTTAACTTTTCTTTCCACCCTGAATGTCATCTCCAATGAATTAGGTTCCCAAAGGAAAACTTCATGATGAATTTTATCTTTTAAATTTCCTTTAAAGCCATCAATACTATGCTCCTATAGAATATCAATTACCCTAATATTCAATTTTTGGAAGTCCTCAATGTGCTCTACCATTGAACCCTTTCGTTTGAGATTTTTAAATTGGCTAAAGAAGATGTTTCTCTTTGTATCCTCATAATGTGTTATCATTTCCTCCAAAAAAACCATAAATTGACAAGTGGTTTATAAGAACAAAGTCATGGATATCATACAAACTAATTAAGTTCTAAATATAAAGATGCAATGCATATCTTTTGTTAGTGTTTCACATTATGTAGATCAAAATATTGTTCCACATGTAGTATTAATGTTACCAGATCCTTACTTTCGAATGTGGTTGGCATTCAACCCAAAATTAGAGTCTCTAAAATCATGATTAGCATTCCTTTTCTTATCATCATAATTTTCATGGAGTACCTTTGCATCATTAGGAAACATTTCTTGTAGCAACTTTGTCAAACCTCCATTCAAACCTTCCATATCTTCTTTTAAACCATTCATGTCATCTTTATTTCTACTTTTAAACCATCTATGTCACCTTTTATTTTTTCTTTTAAACTATCGATGTCCTCTTTTAATCCATTCATGTCTCATTTTAGTTCATCTTTGTATGTTCTTTATGAGAGAGAAATTTATTGCAATTGGTCCCATAATTTTAATATATCATGTGGCAATTATTCGTCTTCATGCATCATATTATAGCCTTCGGGGGACTTAATGGGTGTAGAATTATTTTTTTTGGGAGGTATTTTAGAACCAAATATTGATATCTCTGCTTCAATATTCCCTTGGAATCACTTCATACTATTTTTTCAAACAAAAGTTATGCAATTAAAAAACTAATACACATATTTTTCTTGATTTTAGGAGCTCAATATTGAAACGGTTGTGTTTATGTAATTTTGTCTCTCCAAGTTCTAGAGTTTTGTCGTATAGTATCCCTATGATTCTTATTTCCAATTCCATAGTTCAAACTAACGTTGGTGATGAGCCTTGGTATTGCAACAAGAATGCTACAACTCCAAAGGCTACCAACTTTAATTATCAACCCGGGGAACGTACAAACATAAGAGGTATTAGCACTATATGTGCAACATACAATGTGTCATTCCTTTGTTGTCATGATGTAATGGAGTGCATGTACTAAATTCAAATCCTAAACTAATCGCAGAAAATGAAATGTTCGAAATTGAATCTTAACCTATTGCAAGAATGAAAGTACAATGAAAGAAACCTATTCAAATTGCATAAAGATCATGAAATAAATGTAAAATAAAATCAGATTAACCTTATCTATCACATGTGATGATTTAAACTAACTGAACATGAAATCTGATCTGTAGAGTACTAACTATTCTGTGCATGTGTAAATATAAAATAACTTATTTTTCAAATCTTTTTTCTTTATGAATGCAAATGGTAATCTTTCCTTGATCTTTGGTAGGGGAGACAAGTGTGGAGCAAGAGGGTTAAAATGGGCTTGATGGAATGGAATTGAAGTAGAGGCCTAATCCAACTTCACTGATGAATTCCTCAATTTGAGCTCAAAACAGACTTTCCTATATGATGCTATAGTGATTTCCTACAGGATCCCCTATTTTACTACACGATGTTACATATTTACTATACGAAATTATAATTCTTGAAATGACCAAGAAAATAAAATCCAAATTGGATGGTACAAAATTTATTGTTAACTAGGATTTCTTAGGTACCCATTCCAATTGTAATCACTCAAAAATACCTCTCTTAACCCATCCTAAAAAATAGAAAAACTTTACTAGTTGAAAATGTAGAAATTTCAGAACTAGTGAGCTAGTAAATATTAAAAATGGCTATCCTAACAAAGTGAAAATGAAATGGGGTTATTTTTGCAATGAAATATAATTTTTTTTTGATCTAATGCAAGTGGAGCCAACTTGATTGAAGCTCGTTAGCATGCTCTAAAAAATAGCAGACATTTATTATTCTTTGCCACAAAAGAGTTCTAGAAATCTTGATTTTGGAATAAGAAGACTAATCCAAATAGCTCAATGATTACTATGAAATTAAAAATATTTTCCAAGGACGAAATGATGCTTGTGATCCTACAAAATAACTTACATGAACCACTTAACTCAATCCTACAACAAGAAATCATTAATACTGAATGCAGAAGTAGAAGGAAGTAAAAACAAGAGATGCATGTGAATAAGAAGTGAAAAGAAGGAAAGAAAACGATACAAAAGGGCTCTAAGGCTCTTGGAATGGTGAAACCCAAGGAAAATTAGATACCTGTGGATGAGAACAAGATTTAGAAGCTAAACATGACATCAATCTTCATTATTTCATCAATACAATTACATCCCGACAGGAAAATACAATGGAGTTACATAAATACAATTTCTCTCCATAATAAGACTAATTAAAATCTAGCCCATAGGAAAATTTGACTTGGTACTTATAGAAAATTATTAGGAATCATTCCTCATGAAAGGAGGAAGCTTTCCCCATCGAAATACCTTTATTAGTGGATCTGGTCTCTAGTACTAGGAATCTACATTAAATGTCTTCGAACACATTCCTAAATTTTCTCAATCATTGGAGTTCCAGATTTTGTGTCGTAATTCCATAATATATTGTTGATTTATTATTTGTTATTGATGCTCCATTAGTGAGGAACAAGTCCCTAAAGTATCTCCTCCTCCAAATCTTCATAATGTGCCTAATATTGTCATAATATTCCACAAAAATAAATAATATTAGGCACAAATATCCAATTATTCATAAATCTTCCTACTAAATATATTAAAGTTAAAAATACATGATCTAATGTAGAAAGAGAGGTTTAATGTGCTGAAGGATGGTCATAGGCCTTAATTTATGTTTAATTTAGAGGCATGGACCTCAATGTATGTCTAAGTTAGAGGCCCATCATACCCCCCTGCTAAAAGTGTTACTCATCCTATGAGCAACTTAGTGACCTCATTGTGCTTCATTCATGGCCCTCATGGCCTCTCTCTTGTGCATTAAGAATCTTGGTTGTAAGTTTTGCAAGGAAAAGCCCAAAAACATATTTTTGCAAAGAAAAATCATTGTTTCTTAAGACCATTAGCTTGCCTTCTTCCCCTTATTCAAGTTGGGTTCTTGAATATTTTTAAGTTTGGCAAGGTCTTCCACACCATTATCAACCTTTTTCTACCTTGTTCTTCCATTTGGACACCTCTAACACCTTCAAAATGCATTTAGATGAGAACTAGGACATCTTGTAGTCATTCCTGTCAAAACTACACGAAACACTTTTTAAGCGTAAATTATATTCTAAGCCTAGGAAAGGACCTCAACTTAACTCCCATGCGTTTTTCCCATTTTTAGGCCTTCGAAAAAATTTAAAAATATATTGGAGACCTCTTAGAAAACATATTTTCATCACTGCAAGTTTAGTTTTGTTTTGATGATTAATGCCTCATTTCCTTCTGTTGCCTTCTTCTTCTCTTTTGTGGCCTACATGATTGCCTCATGGCCTTGGAGTCTGTTGTTTTGATTAGGCCTCTCTTAAGCTCTCCCATATTGGGGTTTAACATAATTTTTTCATTTCTTCCTTCGTGTAGCAACATTCTGCCTTCATGTAGTAGTCATTCCTCCTCTTTCAGGGTCTTCTAAGTGTATGATCATGATGAGAGATGACGAAGAGGGATTGGATGATGATGCTAGGGCTCAAAGGGAGTAGTGTAGGTTAGTGAAAATTGAGAGGATGATATGTTTGTTCTTCTTTCAAGAATGATATTGGATGGATGAATGATAAATATATAATGAATATGAAGTGGATGGAAGGATTGGAGTGTTGTGGTGACTTAGCCTTTGCAAAAAATTCTTATTTTAATTTTTGTCCTCATTCCTTGAAATCATAACCCTTCATAATTGAAATTTTCAACATTACATGAGTGAAGGAGTGAGTTGTAATTAACTAGTTGAAGGCGGCTGAGACTATTGACCCATCCTTAGCTTATAAAACCTCATATCTCATGCATTGAAAAAAAAATTCTAACTATAATATGCTCAAGAGAAGAGGTCAAGGATATTTCATACCTGTACCTACCTGATGGCCTTCCTGTAGATGTTGTTTGTTGGAGACTGAAATCCTTGCTTGTATTTCTTGCATGTGTTTTTTCTTTGTTTTCTGTAATGTTGTTCCTTGATGTGCAGGTACTAGATGGTGATGTTAATGATGATGAACCCTCACTATGCTGGTGAGTTCCCTCTTGTTAAATCCCCCTATCATGTTTCTATGATGGATGTGTAGGGTTGTATATTTCCTCTTATCAAATTTAATGGATGAGGAATTTTTGATGAAAATTTTGTGTATAAAATTCCCCTAGAATGGAATTTTTTTCAACACAATAGAAGGATTTTCTATATTCTTTTCACTTGGAAAAATGTAGCAAAGTTCATCTCCTACCTCCTTTTCACTTTCTCATGAAGCCAAATTGTATTTCTCTCTTTTAGAAATTCTCACTGCTAATCATGTAGGCGTTGTTCTGTATCCTACAGAATCTCATGTAGGATCCTATAGGTTTTCACGGAATCCTCTAGGTTTACAAGACAACCTTTTGTAGCTAACTTGTTTTCTCCATACCTCCCATATAGTAGAATGGGTTTACCTAAAAATTTTAGATGTTGCCATAATCATTATGCACCTCCCCATAAAAACATTTTGGTCAATGGATGCACGGATCTCGACAAAAACTAAAAATGGTTGAAGGTGATGGAGGTCGATTTCTTGGAAACCATGCACTGCTGAAATTTCTTGGTCATGTTACCATCATCCTGTTGACATGGATAATGTGCACTATTCCAACAATGGGAACTAACCCCATCGTAAGCCCCAATTAGAACTGCTTTCCTGCAGATTGCCTAGATCCGACGGGTTTTAAGGGACCTCGTAAACCGCTTGAACATGTCGAAAGATTACTTCCGGGAGGAAAACTTTCATTAAATCAACAAAATGGAACAACTAACCTCTATGTGTCAAATCCTATATATACTACTTCAATTTACTCTAATCTAGTCCTAGCTACTCTAATATATCCTGCAAGAGAATGATACAGAGGTTTAAACATCATATATATGTTCAGCAGGAGTGTGATAAGGAAGGCTAAACATCATGCATAGATTCAAGTCCAAATGAATCAATAACTGAATTCATACCTAGACAAGAATGTATTAAATCTAAATTAAAATCCAATCACTCATACAAGAATCCACATTCCTCTAAGGAATTAAAGCTGCAACTGATGTTTAATTTAGTTTCAAATCAGATACCACTGACAGGTTAACCATGAAACTGAATCACATTCAATTTAACAAGAATAATAGTGAACGGTAAGTCATCAATAGCATAAATATAAATCACATTTACATTCATGCTAGTAACAACACTCTGATCCAAAACAATACAGTGAGTCAAAAACTAATGGCTCCTTCTTCCCTAAAAAATAGTCCTCCTCATTCACAATAAAGCAACACTATTCTTTTCGAAAATCAAAAGCCCCCTCTCCTCTTTTGGAGGTAATATTTATGCTCAAAGCCTCTCACTCTCGATCTTCCCTTCCTCTTCGCCTTTCCTCTGCTTCCTTCATTATGCTAATCAGAAGAAACAGGTGAAAACAGTCAGTGTCACTATTGACATGTAAAGGGTGCTTCTTGTCATTAGTGTGCTTCATTTCCTGGGCACTGAATGGTTATTGATTAGAGAGGATGACTATGTGTCCTATTCATGATGCGATCTAGAGCAGTTTCATTTTCAGAACACACAAGCAATGCCTGGAAACCCACTGAGAAATTCAAAGGTTGGCTCTTTCGAAAAAATACCTTTGCATATAAGGGTTTTCCAAATCTGCTTGTGCATTCATTATTCCTGGACTACAAAAATAAGAGACACCAGTCATGCTTATAAATATAGAACAAAAATGCTTTAAAACATGAGTATCGCCTCTACTAAACATTTATCACATCAAATGTAAAAGAATCAGCCACTGGATTTTAGCATAATGCATAGATTAAGCCTAGCAAGCCAAACTCAGTTTGCACTGAAAACTGTCGCAAAACACAGAAACGAATCCAAATTGCAGACTCGAAAATTTATATGCTCAACTTTGTTATCATCGGTGGGTCTGGGAGTTTATGGTGCACTATATATGTATATACGGATCCCACCGATAGTGATAAGTGATAGATACCAAACCCAAAACATGTATATACTACGGTTAGTAAACCATCGGGTCTGGAGTATAGGGGAGTGCCACATATATATAAGCCCTAGGACCCCACCGATTGCGGTATGCGATATAGGAGGTGGAACCGAAAATAGATATATGTTAAGGTTCATAAATTCCTTTAGGTCTACTATGTTACCATTCCCTTTGGAAAAACCTAACTTTAATGTTTCATCACAAACACATGAATAGATGGAAAAACCGCGTATGGCCGTTGGGGCGGATTTGAAAATTAATATGCTCGGTTATATAATCATTAGCAAGTCTAAGATATTTATGCATGCTTTCTATATAGCTTTGGGTTTGGGCTGATAGTGATCTGACATGGGGTTCTAGACCCGAAATTTATACATTCGAGTTAGTAAAATCCATCGAGTTCGGAAGCCATGAATTCCTTGTGTAATTGCGATATGCCTCGAAAAGGATTTAAGCATGCTTTGTGAAGGATTTCCGCTATAAGTCGTTGTAATGGAAATAATGATGCGATGGGGTTTTGTGAGTTAAACCAACAAACTATTTTAATAAGGGTAGGGGTGATGGTTTGTGCGGGCACCAATGTGGCATGCATGCTCGTGAAGATTGAGAGATCCTGATGAAGGGAGAGAATAAATGGATAGGTTGTGTCATGAATGACCCATGCAACAGAGGACCATCAGGGCTTGAAAATTTGACTCAGCAAGGAGTGTTCATGAGATAAAACAGATCATTCTGAAGGATGAAAATTCAAACTTCTAGGGGAACCATTGAAAACCTGTTGTAAGAGCATGTTTCAATAGGGTGGTAGTTGTGGCTGAAACAAATGCGAACCATTGGGTGAAACAGTTATCTCTCTTTCCAAATAACCTTTAGATCAATAGAGTATCAAGGTGTTAAAATAAACTTAAAATGCAAACTATATAGATGGACAAGCATGGGTTCCACTTAAACATTACTGCTTCAGAGGGGATAGAGACAAAAAGCTTCTACTTGCTGATATGATTTTGACAGGCATTCCCCAATGGTAGTATTATGAGGTTTATTGGCCTTTCTTTACCTGCTTCCCACTTGCAATAATCCCTTTGGGGTCATCACTGGTTCATCCATACCTGTTTAGATGTGTACCTTAGCTCTTTATTGCTCATCAAGCTTGATGAAGACATGTTTTTCTTGCACTTTATATGAGAATT